>SZWC01011715.1:11209-25424 GCA_023375785.1 Penium margaritaceum
CAAAGTCTGCAACCATTAACGCTACAAAAGCTCCAACCCATGTGTATCACAAAGTTCAGAAGACAGAAATGGAAATAGTGAAAGGAGAAAGTATGTGTAAAAAACCATTAGTGACAGATGGTCGGTATTCAACTCTTTTCAAAGAAGTTGAAAAGTCAATAAGTGGTACACCACAAGAGAACAAAGCCACTCTTGAAGCATTGTCTGTGCAACACTTGATGAAGAAAACACTTCAACCACAAACCGTCAATGAAACGGTGATGAAGAATCCTCAAAAGAAACATCAAAAGAGTGAGACGACTTTTCTTACATCAACAATGTCTGAAGGACGATATACAACTTTGATAAAAGATGTTCTATCTCATAACTCTATTTTTTGTATTCCCGATACTGTAAATTCAAAGCAATATGACAAGGATGAAACACCTCAAATCACAACACCACAATCCGATCACACAAAGAAACGTGTGCATCAAGATTTTAAATCAACTGAATATGAAGAAAAAAAGCAGATAGTTGTTGAAAACCATGCTTTAGAGGAACCAATTGGACCATTAGTATCCGTGGAATCTTTAACTTTCACACCTACATCTTCACTAAAAGAAAGTGAAGAAGTCACTTTTGAGTCATCAAAATTTGATTTCAAACGTTTTGAATATCTTTGTAAACAATGTTATCCAGAGTGTTATAATGTACAAGTTGCTCAATTTGTTGGTATTTCTGGACGCTATTGTAAGGCATCATTTAAGATAAGAGATAAAAGATTTAGTGGTTTTCATTCTATTTACTCTGTAGCAATTGTGCGTGAGTATTTAATTTATAGTCTTTTTGGGTTATCTTCTACTTGGAAGAAGAATTATCCATCTCTGAAACATCTCTTTTATCAGTCACATGGTTTGGTTGAGAATGAAATATATTCTGAATTCAAAAGAAAGACTTCAAACATTCAAGGACCAAAACTTAGAAAACGATCTGATGAAACGTTTTTGAAGGATTGTAGAGATGGACCTACAATCCCGTGTGACTTATGTTCCTTACTATATTTTGAAAAAGGCATTATATGTTCAGCAAGAGATACAAAATTGTTTCGCATATGTATTGGATGTGCAAGACGCATGAAAAAAGATGGAAAATGTATGTTTGAAAAGAAAGATGGATTTGAAATGAATGATGTACACGAAACATTGAACATTTTATAAACTTTAGAAGAACGATTAATTTGTCCATTTCTACCATTTATGAAAATAGCATTTTTACGACAAGGACGACAACGAGGACTTCGAGGTGCTGTCACAACCGTGCCTTTAGATGTTGTAGAGTTGGTGACAAAACTTCCTCGGACTCCCTTAATGACTGAAACCATCACAGTAGCTTTTAAACACGAATTAGAGATAAAATCATCTGTCTATGAAGAAATTATACGTCCTGCTGCTGTACTTACAGCAGTGAGATATCTGATAGCAAACTCACCGTTATTTAAACGTTTAAGTATTGGTTTTTCTTCCGATCAGGCAAAAGAATTGAATGATTTTTTTTAACAAAATGAACATGAATCAAACAAAGAAACTGATGACATTGAAAACAAGTCCGATGAAAATGATGATGCAAATAAAGATCTCACTGAACTTGATGAAGAAAATCTTCAACAAACTCTCCTTTACACAAATCCATTTTACCAACCAATGAAAAATGGCCATATGATGATGGCACCATGTGAAGGGAAGGTACCTTGCTCAATCTTTATAGATAACAATATTGAAGAGCTTTGTTTCCCAACTTTATTTGGGGGAATGAAGCGGAAAGGACTTGTGAACATACAAATACCATTTGGTCACAAGAATGCCTCTGTATCATACAGAACTATGGTGAAGTGGGAACTATTTAACAAAGACAGACGCTTTGCAAAACGTTGGGATAATATATCTTTTAAATTCTATATATCTCAGGTACTTACTGTGCGAGATATTGCCTCAATTCGAGGAAGACAACTTCCACTACGGAACGTTACAGCTAAAGAGTTGTCCCAACCAGAACTTATGAATAGACTACTGGAAAATAACATGCTTTATAATGAATTCAAGAAGTTGCGAGGGACGAGTGCTTATTGGGATGATAACAAGAAGGACTTATTTGCCTTTTACGACAAAAAAAGAAAAATCCAACGTTTTTCTTTTCTCTCTCAATGGCCGACACAAAATGGAAAGAATTACTTTTCATGCTATCAAAGGCAAATGGTAAAGAATCCTCTATTGAGGATATTGAAGCAATGGATTATGATGAAAAGACATCTCTCATAAGAAATGATCATGTCACTCCATTGTGTTACTTCCATCATCGACGTAAAAGTTTTTTTAATAATGTTCTTCTAACAGAGAATGGACCTATTGGTGAAGTTGAGGATCATTTTGGTGTTATTGAGTTTCAACATAGAGGGAGTCCACATTGTCATGCTTTACTTTGGGTGAAAGATGCACCAGATATTGAACAAAATACTGTTCAAGATGTTGTTTTGTTTATTGATAAATATATATATCTACGAACATAGATGCCATTCCGTTAGAACTTGGGAAACTGCAAACACACAGATGTACCTTCCGATGTCGAAAAAAGAGGGGTGAGAACACAACATGTGCATTTGGATTTCCTCAACCTCAACTACCAATGTCAATGATTCTTCTTCCTCTTGATGAAACATTAACAAAATCAACCCTTAAGAGGTATAGAAACATATACGCATCTGTGTGCAAGGCACTGTCTGAACTGAAAGAGGATATCTCTTTTGATGAATTCTTCAAGAAGCTAAAACAATCCCAACAAGATTATATTTACAGTATCCAATCCATGATTAAACGGGCAACACTTTTCTATAAAAGGAAACCAACTCATGCAAATATAAACCCATTCAATGATGAGATTTTGAGGTTATGGCAAGCTAATATGGATAGCTAATGTGGATATACAAACGTGTATACACCCTCACGCTGTTGCTAATTACATTGTTTCATACATGTGCAAAGGGAATCATATTATGAGTCGAATTTTGAGGAGGGTTGCTCATAATCTAAGAAACAATGTTGACAACTCAATGAATATCAAACAAACAATTCGAAGTTTGGGAAACACATTTATACATGACCAAGAAGTGAGTGCACAGGAAGCTGTAACCTTGATGACCGGCTTACCCTTACGATTTTCAAGCAGAGGATTTGTCCTCCAAAGACGGAGGAGTGGTTCCACCGTCTTGACTACAAAAAGGAGCCGGAGGACGCCGAAGTTGAGGATGCAACATCATAGCGCGACGGTGCACCAGCTGTGGCAGCCGACACAGAGGTTCCAATGATGATCAAGCTGATGAGGAGATCTGGGAGGATCCGGCGGATGAGGCACCAAGGGTGCCAAGGCGCACACTCCAGCTGGAGTATGAATCGGACATCGGTGAGAAATCCACTGGACATGCTGCCCTTCCGGACAATGTTTTGCCAGAGCAAGAGAGATCCTCGGGGAGCCGTCTTGTCGATGATTCACTGGAGCATTCAAATTTGGAGGGATCGCAGCAAAGCAACAACGTGCCACCAAAACTGCTGCACCGCAACGGAAGTCAGCAGAAAGTGGAGAAGCGCTTCAACACAAGCACCGTTCGATAGATCGGCATGACGCGGTGCATACTGGTTGCATCAACAGAGTTGAAAACCGTGCAAGAGCTACTTGCGCAACCCGAAGGGGATCAATAGGACACAGCCGTCAAATTGGAGCTCGAATCCATCATGAAAAATCACACGTGGGAGCGAAGGATGCTACCTACCTGGTTGACAGGCCAAAAGATGCGAAGGTCAAAGTGGGTGTTTAAGACCAATTTCACAAAGGAAGGTGTGGTTGACAAATACAAGGCAAGATTGGTGGAAAAGGGATATGCACATCGTAAGGTCAAGCACTACGATGAGACTTTTGCTCCTTTTGCCAAGTTCACAAGCATCCGGACGATCTTTGCGGTAGCGGCCACAAAGGACATGGAGCTCTACCAAATGGATGTAAAGACGACCTTTCTCAACGAGATCTATATGGAGGTGCAAGCAGGGGTGGATGCACCACAAGGTAAGGTGTGCAAGCTACAGAAGTCCTTGTACGGGCTAAAACAATCGCCCAGATGCTGGGACCAATAGATGGACAGCTTCATGGCACGCCTCGGTTTCAAGCACTGTGAATCAGATGAAAAGTATGTGCGGTGCGACAAGCAGCTCCATCAGATCATTGCACTCTATGTGGATGACCTGATTTTGTTCTCCACAGATCTGCCGAGCCTACAGGAGCTGAAAGAGCAGGTGGACAGCAGATTCTAGATGTCAGACATGGGGAAGATGGAGCTTAGGGTGAGCATCATGCGAATCCGAAGGGCACACACCCTTGAGCTTGGGCAGGCCAAATATGTGGCCGCGGTACTGAAGTAGTACAACATGGAGGACTGCAAACCAGTTGGCAGTCCAGTTTCTACGGCCTGTGAAGTGAGAGCGACAATGATACCGCATAAGAAAGAAGAGCGAGAGGATATGGCAGGGGTGCCTTACCAATTGGAAGTGGGCAGCCTCATGTACGCCATGGTGGCGACTCGACCAGATCTCCCTATGCGGTGAGCCAAGTGAGAAGGTACATAGCCGATCTAGGGCCACTACACTGGCAACCGGTCAAGCGCATCCTCCGCTACTTGTAGGCGATGCAGCATGCGCGCTTGAGGTTTGACGGCAAGGAACGGGCGGACCCCTTGCGTCTGGTCTGCTATACACATGCAACCTATGCTGGCTATGTGGAAAAGCGGAAGTCCACATCTGGCTATGGGTTCTTCCTTGCTAGTGCAGCGGTCTTTTGTTGCACCAGGGAGCAGGACTGCGTCGCTACCTCCACAGTGGAAGCAAAGAACATCGCGATGACCGAAGCGGTCAAGGAGGCGGTGTGGCTCCGTAGCTTGCTGGGGGAGCTGGGTGCGCCACAACAGAAGCCTACAACTGTGCAAGAGGATTACACTAGCTCCATCTCGCTAACCAACAACCTGATAAAGCACAGAAGGACAAAGCACATCGATGTGCATTTTCACTACGCACGGGACATGGTTGAAAAGGGGCAGGTGCTGCTGCAGCACTACAACATGCAACAAAATGCTCGTGGATTGCTTGACCAAAGCGCAACCCATAGACTGGCACGCGATGAATGTGGCCAGGCTTGGGATGACCAGCTATGATGGGCTGGAGGTCGCACCGGCAGATGAATGAGAGCAAGCAGGAGCACAGGGCATGGCAGGTGCAAGGGGGGGAACGCTGAAAGTTTTCCACTCTGCATGCCCAAGTCTGGTGCCGGGAGGCGCTGACAAGCCTCCAGAGAGAGGAAAATCCTCGAAGTTGGATCTAGCAGCTCAAGGATTTCTTGGATTGTTAAATGGAGGATTGCCTCTTAAGTTTGATGCGTTGATGAATCCTGTGGAAGTTTCACCGGAATCGGACAAGTAACGAGGGAGATGTGGGCTTCCAAAGTTGGGGTGTGCGTAGTGGCTCGGGGAGTCGGCCGCAGTTTGAATGCCAGTGAAAAATCAACCAGAACGAGTAACAAATGTCCATCTGGGGATTTTACCCCGGAAGTCTCCCGAGGCACCCGGTCGATAACATCCACCGGATCCAGCAATGTAGGTTGTTCCTGGGGAGCTTTGCCAAAATCTTGGCTTGGAGTCTGAAACTCAGTAGTACATTTTGTTACTCGGGGGCTGTCAAAATTCAGTGCAGGTCCGCGGACAGGTTTCGAACCACATCAATCCCTATCACCAAACTGAATGATTAACTCATCAAAACACACCCCAAAGGTGCAAGGGGCACTGCCACTGCGTGTAGGGACAACTGCACCTCCGAAAAGGCATTTTGACGGGTCCTTGATATGTTAGTGCGCCTTGGCGGGCGACATGGTGTGCGCAATCAACAAAGTGGATGGATTGGGATGCCGTGCTCCAGCTGACACAGCGGGAGCTATGGTGATCCAAATCGCACGCGGTTTAGTGCGTTGAGAAGCTTGTGACTAGCCCTATAACTCGACAGTTCATGCACATGTTAAAAAACTAATGCAAAGTTAAGTCATTCCCTTCGTAAAAATGACTGTCCCACAACTCCCTTCCACTCCCAGAAACATTGCGTGAGGCGACCAGAAAGCTCATGCTTAGGCTTAGAACCCGTACACAATGGAAAGACGTGAACACAAGTGCAGACCTGTTGGGCCATGTTGGAGCTGCAACCATCCGGGAGGCAGTTTCTGAAACTGACTGCTCGGAAACTTCATGATTGGTTGACCATGTTTTTAGATAAAAACCTAAGGTCTTGGTAGACCATGGAATATTTTTCTGTGACTGGCCTTGGGGGCACCATCCCGACACACACCTTGTAGGCCAGACAGTGCTAAAGGCACTGATCACGGCTTCAACCTTCCTTGAATGTGACATATGTATGTTTACATCTGCATCATACAGAAAAAGTGTCAGATCAGCATGATAACAAGGTCAACTCATGTCAGATTGAGAAGTTTATGGCCAGCCAAAGTTTGGACGGTCGATAGGAAAATAGGTGATAGTGATTCATTCCCAAGGATTGAGGCCCATCCCTCGGGAGACCGAATGAGTCAGATACACACCTTAGTGTCCAGTTTTTTTCAATGAAGCAAGGCTCACTTAGTACCCAAGGGTTCTTTGGAATGGCAAGCTGATGTGGCATTTTAAGCCCTGGCACTTCCTGCGGACGTCATCGCTCCTAGTGGTACTGCTTCTTGCAGATTACTGTGGTTCATGGAACGACCATATTTTGGCCATTCCTCTACAATTTATCATGCAAACACTGGTGCATTTAAACAAACATGTATGAGCTACATGATGCTGATGTACAATACTGCTCATCTAAAGTCCATACAAGCTACATACGGCTCGGCAATCTCAGGTCCTGTAGGTTCTGTCTCCATGTCCACATTGTCTTTTCTACATGTGTTCCCCTTGCTCCCTCATGAAAATCATATGCTTCTGAATAGACTGAAAGGTGTGTATCTTCCTTCCTTCAACCACCATTGCCACCGTTGGTGCCTTCACCATCCTATTGAGGCTAGCACATCACGCCCTGCCTACAGTTAGTACCAGAAACACCCTTGGCTCAGGACCATAGTATTTCACTTGGCAACCTCTCATGGTCAGTGTAGACCAGGACACATCTCATCTTTCTGGCGGCTCCATGCCAACCATACACACCTGTGACAAGGCGGTGACTGGAGGACCCATTGAGGGAAGAAGTTGCAGAAGACGCAACAATTCACTTTACTGTTCTAATCATTCATGGTAGGTTGATGTTGAGGTCATGTATCATTGTCACAGCACAGTCATCATCCTTGAGCCTGTTGTTCTAGTGCTAGTATTTGTGGGATTCAATGCCACAGCTTGCCAAGTTCTCATGAAACCTATGGGTGCACTCAGCAATGCTGCTTATCTGGTGAAGCTAACACAGCTTAGCACAAGTGATATTCCTCATGTCGTCCACAGTGAATTGCTTGATGAACGAGTCTGTGAACTCCTTCCACGAGGTCGGCCACCTCAGGGTAGGGTCTCCACCAATGCAGATCGGAGCTCATGGGGTTGAGATTCGGGTTGAGGTCGTGATGCAAGCAACCGTTGCTATAATTCCTTGTAGTTTGGACTGCATCACACCGGTCCACAAATCTAACGATGACCCTCTCAACAGAATAACGGTTTAATCACCTTGTACTTCGGGGCATCTACACTGGTGGCGGTGAATTATAGCTCTAGTCCAAGTATCCAAGTATGCGGATACTGTCCATCCTTCTTTGATGGGTTAAATGGCTCCAGATTGGGTGGGCTCGGGAAATCCACTACAACTTCAGGTACGGTGGAAACTGCCATGGCTATTGTCAGTGAACACTTTGTGCGCTCCTCATTAAGATGCATGCTTTGCTTCTCCAATAGGTCCATGTTTGTCTGCATGTCAAAGAAATGCTTTTGCAACACTGCATTTGTTGCTACTCTTCCTTGTGCCTCAAATGCCGAGGCCATCGAGAACATGACGGATGAAATCATCCTTACATCTTATGCAACTTCTTCCTCAAAGGGTACTTCAATCACCCCCTTGTCGCCAGAGTCTGTAGCTGGCCTTGACCACAAATCTGTTAGTAAGAAAACATGGTGCTGGTCTATGCTGACCAGGAGAGGTTGTCACGTGAATGATTTTGCCCCTGAGCCAATGGTGGCTCTGATACCAACTGCAAACTGGACGCGGTGTGCTAGCCTCAACCGGAGGGTGTAAGCACCAATCGGCGGCAGTGGCAACCAAGGGGAGGCTGGCACACACCTTGCAGTGTATGTAGAAGTGCAGGAACTCTTGGGGGAGCACGGCAACACGTGTGGCAAAGTGTGAGCAACCATATTTTTTATTCAAGTATCAACCTGCAAAAAAATGTGTGCATGGTGACACAATCTATGAGATCTGTGGTTCCCAAGACATATGTGGATCTGTATGGGTAAGAAACAAGTATATTGGCATCAGATTGTTGCATTTCATCTTCCCAAATTTCGAACGCACCAAAGATCACGTCATTCCGTGAAGCAACAGCCAAGATATGGCCGTTTCTGTGAACCACAGCAATCTCCTGCTGGCAGCACCACTAGCGACAGTGATGCCTGCCAAAAGCACCCTGGTCTGCAAAAACACATTGGGGTGAAATTTTGAAGTCCCCTTGGTCCTCAATTATCCTTCATTCATTTAAAAACCATTCCCCAAGGTACAATTTGGTCTTGTTAGGTCTTCAAGGGGTCGAGGCATGGTCCTTGGGAATGAATTTCGATCACCTCTTTTCCCCTCGACCAATCCAACCTTCGGCCAGGCATAACCTCCTCTATTTTTTTATAGATCAATCATGTTCTTGGACTAAAATCACATTGTTTTTTCTTTTCATATTTCAATCCACAGTCAAATGAAATTTTCATGGAAGTCTCATGACATAATCAGTGCTGTTGGCACTGTCAAGCTTGCATATCTGGTGGAAGTTACCACAGGACAGGAGCAACAAGGTCTCTTTGCCGGATAACTCTGAAGTCATCCGGCAGACATTTTTCCCGGGATCCATTAGGACAGGGTGTTTCTGGGGGACTGTGCAGGATTCTTGTCTCAGAGTCCGCAACTTCTTAGTGCTGTTTGTTACTGAAGGACTTGGTCAAAACTCTTACTTGAGGTCCGTGAACAGGTTTCAAACCCCGTCAAACCCTATCACCAAAGCTGAAAACTAGGTTATCAGAACACGCTCCAAACAGAGGTCATCATGATGGCATGAAGGGAAACCTGAGCCTGAGAGATAGCATTTTAATGAGTCCTTGATGTGAGAAGGCACCTCGACGGACTATCTCCATTCCAACTGACTCATGGTAAGATACACCCATCACAAACTATCACCCTTTGGATGAAACACAAGGCCAAACAGACCAAAATACCAGGTCTAATCAAACCACCTCAATTCCAAATGAATCTTGGTAAGTTACAAACATCATGCTGAAGGGATGTCATGCCATCTTAGTTCTTATTGATCATTCCCCTATAATGCCACAAGTTCTACCAACGACCACCTTGGTTACCGTCGAGGGGAAAATGTGGTTGTGTCTAAGCTATGTGCGGAAATCCAAGGAGCTCCCACCATCATCACAAGTTATGTTTGAGTTTAAATCACCTGTAAATTCTAGAAGGAGCTCATGACCTGCTACGGCAGTCGGATCAAGAAGAGAAGAGTGTTCCACCCTTAGCATCAGGATCAAAATGGGTGGACCAGTCATGCACCTGAACTGCTTCTCCAAACACTGTACAAACCTTAAGGCATAGCTTGGCTCGTCTACTTACACACTGCCAAGCATGCATGCATCACAGTGAATTTTGCAGCTACCATTGAGGTTTCATTCCAGGAAATTTACGGCAAGATGCTTTGGAATCCGATCATGCTTCAGAGTTTCACCAAGGTACTCACTGTGAGTATACATTGGGTAGACTCAAAAACAAGACTACATGGAATCTCAATCTTCTGCTTTGAAGCTAGAGGCTAAAGTCAGAGTTGTAAGAAGAAGTGCACAAAACTGAAAGGGAAGTGGCTCAAAACATTCTCCATCTATGAAATCTGAAAAAAATTAGTACCCAAACATTTTATGCTTGACAGCATGGTGATCCACATGTTTTCCCATTTCAGTGTTTTCAGCATTACGATGATCCCGTCAAGGACCTACACTGACAAGAAATATCACCACCACCGACCATCAAAGTGGACGAGGATAGACATGAATTAGAAAAGATACCATTGACAAGGAAAAGTAACAAAGGATGTTGTGGATTTGATGAAGGGGTGATGCAGCAAACAACAACTGGCATTCATACGACATCCTCCAATAAGTTATCATTTGATTAATGGCTAGTTTCATCACCACCAGCCATTTCACCGTCATGCGCAGGGACACCATAGCTATAATCATAAAAAATGTTGCTTCCTTGGCATACACAAGTTTCTACACTCAGAGTGTGAATGTTTCCATCACTTAGTTTGTGGCTGATAGCAGAAATTCTGTTTCTTTGTTGGACAAACCATATAAACTTTGGCCAACTACCCAGAATTCTGATGCTCCATTCCCAAAGTGTTGGACAAGTTTGACCAATTTTAATCTCACAAGCATGCATTAATTTTCTTGCATTGCTAGTTTGAACATTTAGCAAACTTTCTCATTGCCACCAGTGACATTGTGACTTCATGACTTTCAGGGCCTCATCAACAATTTTTGTCATTTATCAATGTAAAAAATATTTCAACGCTTTTCATCCAACTGCAGCAACCATTAACACATTAGCTCATGCAACAATGAGCACGGTTTATCTTTTTTTTTTTCAAAGCATGGAAGTATTCAACCTTATGCGATGGGTGTGGGTATAACATTCACAGCTGGAGTTTCTATCATATCTCAGTATGATGAGAAAGATAGCCCCGTCCGGAAGGTGGCCTAAAAAGGACTTATTTGCAGAGATGATTCCATTTTATAACGCATTACTCAGTTAAAATGCTGGCTTCTGAATAAAATTTCCCTCAATACATCTTCCGTTGCCCACCCTTTTCATCCCTTTTGCATCTCAAACCTCTACCTTAACGACAAAATTCCATCTCTCTCTCTCTCTCTCTCTCTCTCTCTCTCTCTCTCTCTCTCTCTCTCTCTCTCTCTCTCTCTCTCTCCCTCTCTCTCTCTCTCTCTCACCATCTCTCTCTGTATCACTCTCTCTCTATCTCTATCCTGCGCTACAACTCTCATCCATGGTCCTCTTTATCTCAAGTACGTTATTCTTATGACTGACTAATCTCTCCCAACACCAGGCCTTTCTAATCCCCCCTCCTCCCCCCACTCCCTTCAACTGGACCCACACCCCTGGGTCTGACCACACATGGTCTCCACCAAATCTAGAAAAGTTTTACAAGCCACATGACACTGACTGGGCATTCAAGCTACTAGCGGCCAAGCTTGCATAAAACTCTGTGACATCTGCAGTGACCAAGAAATTTTTGTTCAAAATGTTTTCCAGGAAAATTTAAAAAATACCCATAACTCTGTAGAGATCCAGAAACATTCCAGCCTCTTGTATCCAGTGGTGAGATTTATGCAATGTTTGGGACAACATGTGATAGAATCTCGATGATTCTCAAGAAGCAATGGAACGGACAGACTAAAGTCATTGATTAGATGATGACTTTCAATCTGGTGACTACATCCTACTAAGGAGCACAAACATCATGCTTCGAGGGCAAGAAAAGAAAAGGCTGAAACCTATGTGGATGAAACCATTGTCGATTCAATAAGTTTTCACACCTTTCTTTGCTAGCCTATGCTTTCTTGAAGGCATGTCCATCCATGTGGTCTTTTATGTCAACAGTCTCAAGCCATACCAAGACAATGAAGATAACTTCCTCAAACAAGATGAATCCCATCCACAATCTATCTGAGTGGACAAGGATGTAAAGTGTGTGATTGAAGACATCCATAAAGATAGAAAACGCAGAAAAGTGACCAAAACACCTGTCAAGTGGCAGGACGACTATGCAGCATACAACAGTTGAGAACCCTGTAAAAACTTGCAATTTGTGAACTATATGTTTTCCTGCTATTTCAGCAGACACCGTTATTGCTATATGACGTAACGGGATGTTGCGGCTAAAAAGGGGGCAAGTGCTACATCCCTGACATAAAAAAAGTCCCTAAACTTCATTTGTGGATATCTTTGATGTTTTTATTGTATCCCGCCATGTATCATATTCTTGTGCTAGCTAATGAAAAACATTTTGGCCAACTAACCTTACCACCCATGTTCCGCTTCAGTAGTTTCTGACAACATGGATAACTTCTTGGGAGGGTCAATAGAAATTTCACAAGCCTTACCTACAGTTTAATGTTTTTGTTAGATTTCTTTATGGTTTTATATCTTGAAAAAGATTTTCCTTGCATGTTCTCAAAATCCCTCAATTTCTTGGTGAGGTTTCTCAAATCTTCCAGAGACATTGTAAATTCACATGCATCAATTTTGTTCTGCACACAAAAAACGGTTCCATGCCGTTACTTTGCCAACGCAATTTCTGTCCTCTTGACTTTTACTCGTGCACATACCATGCAGACAACTGAGAAATATGAGAGGATTCCACAATGCGATGTCTTCAGTTAAAATACAAAGTTGAAGCAGACCTCACTTGGTCATGCTTTTCTATGGAATTGTGCCTTGCAATTACGTAGCTTTGTGAGACTAGCCTCGGTTTTTATTTTTATGGTTAAGTCACTGATTTCTCACATTTGAGATCTTGGATTCTTGTGATAGATTGGATACCATTGTTTCTTAATGCACTTTAGGACATTGTGTGTTTTTTCTTGGATGCAGTAGGCATTGCTCAGGGGTGTCATAGTTCTCGTTGATGATACTGTTGCACTTATGCTACCAGAAATTTTTTGCAATAGCCGCTCTTGGCTTTTTTCCAAGNCCTTGTTTCTGCACTCTCCCACATGCATGAGAGCACAGAATTCGATCCAGAACCTTCAGCCTCTTCCGATCAAGCTCGTAGCATAGTTGGTGATGCCACCACTCACCACCATGGAAATAGCAGCAGTTAATCATAGTTCTACATATTCAATGCAGCTGTGAGCTATTCTTTCGATTCTTATGATCCCCTTCCTTCCTTTGAGTCTCCCTTGGTAGTGGAGATTTTCTCCTTTTGCAAAGATCCACATCCTTTAACGTTTCTATTAAAGCAACAATCACGTCATACAGAGACAGCTGGCGGTAACATCCTGCAGCAGGCACTGCTAGCTGCCCCCTGGTGTCCTTGAAAGCTGCCATTCTCGGTAATGAAACCCCTCACTGTAGCCTATCTCATCTACACATCTGTCAACAGCAGCAGCTGGTGACAGCAGCCACCAGCAATAACCACATTCCAACTTCTACCAACTTTTTTTGGACTCCCATGTTATGATTTTAGCTCACTACTCTGGAAATGAAATTGAATAAAAAGCATCACCGACCAAGGCAAGTTGCCACCAACAGCCACTATTGACTGCAATCTGATTCTTCCTGTCAACAGCAGCCTTCTCTTTTAACAGCCATCTTGGCATATAGTGGCAACAGCCGGTAACCGTAGGCACCAACATCCACTAGAAACTCTTGTTAGACTCTCCTTTTGGCAGTAGTCTCCTACTTTGGCAGCCAATAACAGTTTAAAAAAAAAAGTAGCAGCCGTTGCAGCTGAAACTCGCATCAGCTGTTGAAGAGCGTTGGACTCCTGCTGTCGGTGGTATCCAACTTTCTCTCCATTAATCTCTTCTTACTGAAACAACTTAGAGCAGCAGGCATCTGCATTTGCTACCGCACCCACAATGGCTCAATGGGGCCCTGCCATCCTTGGTAATGGCACCCCTTGATCTTGGCTGCTGCTCCTCACGGTGGTACCAATAGTAGCAATATCACATCAGCAGCATTCTAAGCATAAACCACAGCTCAGCTGTTGAGCTGCGCATGAATCCTTGGATTTGTGAATCTGGTTCACAAATCCCGAATCCCGAACAGCATTCACGAATCCAGATCCAGGGTTGGGTCTCACATGGGGATTCAGGAGTTCACTCACGAATCCTTGGGGAGGAGGGCGG
>SZWC01011715.1:25503-84901 GCA_023375785.1 Penium margaritaceum
GGGGGGGGGGTGACGTGGGCTTAGTCCAAGAGTAAGTCAGTTCACATCCGACGATCGTCTCATCATTTGGTGTCTTGAAAAATCAATCTTTTGGAGGGTCGCACGCTGACCTCATCACTCCCAAGCATGTTTCGCGCTTGTGCAAGGTACCTTGACGGCCGCCATACTTTTGCATGTCCAATCCAAAAGGTTGGCGGTATTTCCCACAACATTCAGGTGCTTGCACTTTTGCACAGAGTTTGCGGAAGTGCGAGGATCTGATTGGGACAAGTTTCGAGGTGTACTTCACCGTTACTAGGGTCAACAACAATAATGAGAAAATTGACCTCAAATTTTTACCCTTGCACGACATTGCGTTGAGTTGGTGGCCTGATCTAAAGACCAACCAATGACAGCAGGAGACCATCAGAACTAGATCAACGGCTCACGCGACCACTCTCACATTGTCAACCGCAGGCGTATTACCTCTCAAGCAGATTAATCTGAAGTGGCACGACTCTCTCACACCACCAGAAGCATGGAGTCGCTTTGTGTGCGCTACTCTCGCTCATTTGGGGAAGCTGAACGAGAAGTCTGACGCATAGTACAGACTGCAATGTCTACATCATCAATTCATCATGGCGGAGTACACTCTGCGTTTCTGGGATATCATCACCGGTAGTGACCTTGCTCCCAAAAAACAGTGTTTGGACTAAAAACAAACAGCCTAACACGGGATATTCAGCGAGCAATCGCCATCTTTGGCATCCAAGACGACCTTCCACAAATGATCACAATTGCTGATTTCATCAAAAGTGCCAACTACAACGTTCGGATACAAGAATCCAAAGGCTGGTGACCCCAAGCCCACAATTTTTATTGTAGTGGAATAAATTTTCAGTCGATGGAAACCTCATCTCCGGAGATGCCATCGATCAACGCGATCACTGACTCTGTTGGACTTGCAGGAAGCTTGGTCACATCACACACAAGTGTTGGAAACGGAACCAATAAAAAAGGGGGGGGGGGGGGAAGTCACTGAGAAAAAGTGATGAGTCAGGAAAATGTAAAGGACAGGAATGGATGGTGAGGCTCTTGTCCGGTCAAAAAACAATTGCACCGACCGATCGCCCATTTGAGCGGCTCACATCACGGCAGACAAGGGTTCCTGAGTTTTCAAAGTTCGACGACGGATTTGAGGACGACCAACCGGCAATAATGCTGCCAGTACAACCGAGGAGTTGCAAGAGTCGTAGAACGGTCTCGCGTGGACAGCCAAACCCGGCTGTCCATCATCACCATGTGCCTTCACAGCAACCTGAGAAACAAGGGGCACGCCAGTTGTGTATGTGTGGACACAGACAAACAAACTAGAGTGACGTGCCTGCTGATTCGGCAACTCTTAGAGCTGAGTCAGAAAAGTCAAGCGGGTCTTTTGAGCCACGAATTTTCTGACCCTACACATGCACTCAGTGCCTCTTTCAGCGTGTACAGTGGAGTTTGTGCCCTTTCGTTTTCTCTTAGCAAATCGCCCTACCGGTGAACTGCAACTCAGGGACATGGTAACCAAAACAGGGCACCCAATTCACCTTTTGGGGTTGAAGGCCAACAACGATCACATGGGGGGTATTGCAGCAGATCCAGGGGCATGACAGCAGTGAAGAAAAAATCCACCTGTGCCTTGGAGGGTTAGGGGCTTTACTTTTTGGTGTGTTATTGTGTCTCTATGTAGTCCAGGAGTGCCGGCTATGTTTTCATATTTGACGCATGCACTCCATGATACTAGCATGGTGCAGTTCAATGTCATATTATGCATGATGTGCAAGAATCACATTGAGCATGATGCTTGCCAATGCTGCATGGTAGAGATGCACTGAGCACTTGTGAGAGGTTGTCGCCTTGTAGCTGATGTGTCGGCTGCCCATCCAAGATTTACTCTGAGACCAAGTGTTACACCGAGCGGAACGTGGATGGCTCACGAGGATGAGGTGCGGAGCAAGAGACGATTCAAGGAATTAGGACACTTGGGGTAATTCATATCTACCAGTATATGTATTTTGATGACAAGGGTATGATATGTCAATTACATGTATACAACATAGAGAAACAGAATGAGGTATATCTTGGGTGTTGGGTGCTTGAGTCGAGCGATGTGTGCAACACTGTGTCCTGAGTGATTACTTTAAGAAACTCCACTGAGAATTCGAGTGGTTTGGAGAGTATTGAAGCACGGGTTATCAAATTCTAGTGCTGTAGAAAAGTCAAATGAACAATATCAAAACGTCGATAAAATTTGTGACACTTCTGTTGACCTTTCCAGACAGTGGTTGAATGTGGCAGAAAATTCAGGGGAGAAAACGCTGGAATTAATTGGTCAGAATTCCCTAAACCGATTGGGGTAAAGATCCTGAGGTTGAATTGTTGTGGGCCATAAATGCAATAACAGGAATGCCCACTCGCAGATTTTAGGGACTCATGTACGTCTGGAACGTAACACCAATGAGGTGACCATACACCTCACTGTCATGTTGTGACGCGAGTAATGGTGCAGTCACTGGTCTTGCGGGACCAGTGACAAGAGAAGCATTGAAATGAATACAATGATGCACTGAGAATCAGGAGAAAATGCTTTGTACAATGTAACCCAAAAGAAATGGTCGCTTACAAAATCAACACCACATGTTGGTTTGAAAAATCTCATAAAGTCAATAGAAAAAAACATGCCTGTAGATATTGAATGTCCATAGACAGTAAGAACGTTCACAAATAGACACAAAAAACCACTGTCTTTGAAGTACAAAAACTGCTTTTCCTGGTGCTTTCTGATACATCCAAGCTTTTGTGTTTTTGTAACGCAGTTATGGCGGCTGATGTGAAAAAATCACGATAAAGGCAGGTGCCTGTTTCAACATTGCATGAGTAAGAAAAGTTGAGTAAACGATTTTGTGTCTACTCTATGCCTCGATCAAAAAGCATTAATCTGAATATCCACTATTGCATTCCGCGCCAACCAGATATGCTAATCTAACGGCCAAATTTGATTAGAAGAAAATGTATGGATAACAATACGCAGTCCACCTGAAAAAAATGACCTTCCTCCCAGCTTTTGATTAACATGATGCCTTCCAGCAGATATCGCCGGAGTAAGCGGAAAAGTAGTTTGTTCATGAAATTTTTCATTCAACTTAACTTGCTTTTTACAGAGTCTTTGTGATTCATCGCGGTCCATTTTCGGCATCTCACTTATCCGCTCTCTGTTTTGATTGATTTTGGTTGGCTGATCATGAGTCTCGTTTAACAAATCTTCAGAAATTGCACATGTATACATTGCACGTACGTAAGAAAAAAAAACCTTAAAACTTCACTGGGAGCTATCTGCCTCGACGAAATTCAACCAGATTTTTCTTGTATGGCACTTCGTCACTGTCATGCATATCTAAAGGTGGCACACATATATTTGGCAGATGTGTGATTCAACAATCAGCATTCCCACTTCACAAGGACCTGCTACAGTATTAGGAACTATCTGTTACATCCAAGATGTATACAAATCCCTAAACTCCACAAGTGGAAATTTTTGTGGCCCACCAAGTGTCGACCTTGTGATTTTTACACTGTTTGGTCAAGGGAATTTGGCCACCTGCCCCAACCATCACTGTTCTGTTCCCAAAGGTTCTGAAAAATTCAACCACTTTCCACTATTTGGTTGAATTCTTGACCGTGCTAGACTCTTAGAAGTCCGTGCTTCAATGTTCTCAAAGTTCCCCGACTTCTCCGCAGAGATTATCAAAGTGACTACTCACGGCACGAATTTGTACATGTTGCTTTGATCAAGCGCAGAAGATCCGACGTATGCCTTATTGTGAATCTTGTTATTAGATAAATACTTGCTTGAATTTTCCAACACTAGTCACTAAAGTACATTTAGCTTTAAATTCAGATTATTGTTCCAATTCCTCAAATTTTCTACTGCTTTGTATCTCAGACCTGGGAACCACACACGTTTTGCTCGGCGTAACACTTGGTATCAGAGTGTAGGGGTGTTTGAGGGGTAGCCGCCACATTAACTACCATACAAAAACCTTGCACAAGAATTTAGTGCATCTCCACCATTCAGAAGTTTACAGATCTTGCAAAGTTTGATGAAAATAGTGAAAGGAGAAAACACACCAGACAACAGTTGCCAGCTTATAGAAAAGACTATCACTCTTGAGGATGAGCAATAAAAGAATAATGACACTCTTCAGGCAATCCAGACAGTAGTAGTAACTTTTGCAATGAATGGCACAGCATTGATGACCCCAATGGTCAACCCAATGGCGGACCCTTAGGGCTCAGCAAACCAACCGCCACACCGTTACACGCTGGGTCGACAACTGGCACGATGGAAGGCACCGGCCAACAAGCTCACAACAACAAAGACATGTACCATATATCATTCAGATTGGAGAGCCTCAACGCCCATCTTCTCTAGCAACTCAACGCGGAAATGGAGGAGCTACAGAGTTTGCACACGCAAGACGCAATGCTCACCAAGAGAAATCTTCAACTATTGAGTGAACCCCAAATTTGGTCGGCACTCCCTGAACCATTTGATCCTACAAACTCAAACGGGACCGGCAATTGGGATCTGGCTGACAATTCTAGAGGTGGCCTTGCTTTTTTGTGGCATATCTTTAAGTTGGTGGTCCAATCTAAGGACCATCCAGCAACAGTAGGAGACCGGCGGTGCCCAATGAACGGCTGACGTGACCGCTCTCACATCGCCAACCGCATGCATTACACCTCTCAAGAAGATCAACCCGATGTGTCACAACTCCCTAACACTGCCAAAAACTTGAACAACCTTGCGCGTGCCACTATCACCCACTTCAAAAACAATTGAGAATTTTGACGCATGGTACAGGCTTCAATGCCTACATCAACAGTCCGGTGTGGTAGAGTACAAGTGAAGTTTTTTCAAAATCATCCCCAGCAACAACCAAAATCTTCTTCTACAATAACAATAGCCTCAAGCAAGATGTTTTTCAAGCAATTTTCATATTTTGCACCCAAGAAGTTCACTGTAGCCGATCACATTTACAGTGCTGACTACAACACAGTATGCATGAATCCAATAGCTCGCAATCCAAAGGCCACCATTTTCATCATGGCAGAGGGAAATGGCAATCGATGAAAACCTTGCTTCTGATGGAGATTGACGTCATCGATCAACACAATCAACGACTCTATTGGACTTATGGGAAGTCGGGGCACATCTTGCACGACTGCCAGAAACGGCAGCAGCTAGCTAAAAAGGGGAGGAACCTAGAGAGAGAAAATAAGGAGTCGAGAAAGGAAAAAGGACAAGAATTAATNGCAGAACTCCTGGCTGGTCAGAAATTCAATGCCAACCCGATCTCCCAGATGAGGGGCTCTCATTGCCGCAAACAAGAAATCCTAAGATCACAAAGTTAAAAAAGGATTACGAAGACTACCATTCGGCAATATTGCTACAAGTGCAACCAAGGGGTTGTAAAAGTCACAGAACAATACTGGCGGTAATGGATGGAGGAGCTACTCACATTTATAGAATGAAGAAAATGGTTTGGAAGCTGGGTTTGCCCACAAAACCAAGGGTGTTGGAAGGAAAAACCATCGATGGAAAAACAACACATTTATTGACTTTGCGAATTCCTCCATCAGCAAATCAAAGATGTACACAACGTGACAGCCTGGAGGGCTTACCCTATAAGTGACCACAAAATCATCCTCAAGCAAGATTACTTGTACCAGGATAATCTGCAAGTGGATTGGAGCAGCGGATGTGATTAAAAACACATGCATCTGGTCAAGTGACTCCCGATGCAGCAACGGTTATGAGGAGTAGTGATGGTGGAAGCAGTAGAGGAAGCTACATCAACCATAAATTTTCATTTGATACCTTTGCATGTGGCCGAGAGATATCTGCAACCCAGAGCTCAAGCGTGGCTAGCCCACGTGGAGACAAGGGATGCCGTAGAAATCATAGCAGCTGAGGTAACCAGGCCTCAAAACTTGACAAGTTTACATCCATTCCAAAGGAGTTTGCATCACTCGTCAAGCATTTCAAAGGGAATTTTCATAAAAAAGATTTGCCTCAAGAGCTACCTCCACAGCAAAACATTGATCACCAAATAGACTTGAAGCTCGATTACAGACCGACGGTGAGAAAAATCATTCAATGATCAACCACGAGCCGATCAAAGTCAAGAAGTAGTCAGAAAAGATGCTTAGTCAGGGGTTCATCAGACGCTCCACGTCACCCTATGCAGCACCTGCACTCTTCCTACAAAAGAAAACCAGAAACATGTGGATGTGCATGAACAACCAAATGTTGAACGATAAAACATTAAAAAACCGCTATCCTCTTTCATGAGCAGACAAACTTCTTCACCAATTCTATGGACCCCTAATTTCCAACGAAATTGACCTACATTACGGCTATTATCAGATCGGCGCATCTGATAAAGGACGTCAAGAAGAGAGAATTTCATACCATATGCGGGTACTTAAACTTCAAATTCATACCGTTTGGACTCATGAACCCTCCCACAACATTCATGGCAGCGATGAACAACATCTTTCTCCCATACATCAACAACTTTGTCGTCGTATACCTTGACAATATCCCGTTGTACAGTCACACCCCAGAGGAGCACAATGGACACCTCCAAAAAGCTCTCAAGATTCTACCAAGAGAGAAATTTTATGGACAACTCTTGAAAATTTAGTTTGGTTGCCGTTCAATTGAGTTTTGGGGCCACATCATCGGTGGTGAGTAGATCACCATGGACCGGAAGAAAGTGGAGCCACATGTTGTTTTGCCAACGCTGACCAATGTTTGAGATGTCCAATTGTTTTTGTAACTTTTATATTACTGCGGCAGATTTGTTGAAGACCACATCCGGGTGTCAGTGCCTCTCTCCAATGTTACTCATAAAACCACTGAGTGGAATTTAGGAGACTGAGAACAAGAAGCTTTTAAATCTCTGAAAAACGATCTGACTTTGGCCCCAGCCCTACGTTAAGTGCATCCAACGGTGGACTACATGCTGGCCACCGATGCGTCTGGTCAAGCAATCAAAGCTTTTCTCCTTCAAGACAACAGCAGTGGAGAACAGCCGGCTGCGTACATNTTTTAGGAAGACCCGTACCCTGTGAGATTGTGCACAAAGATTTACAAGGATTTCAGCAGGTATGACAAAACTAAGTTCTGGTTCGATGATCCATACTAGCGAGAGTGATTCCCTCGCTAGGTCGCCATACCACCAACCGAGGAGTTATGTCAAATGATATTGGAGAATTTCCACAACACTTGTCCAGGTGGACATTTTAACAAGGACAAGATGCTCAAGAAGTTGGCAAACTATTATTGGTGGGATACAATGCACACCGACGTGGCAGCCTTCTGCAAAATAGTGCGACGCCTGTCAATGACAAAAATCTTGCCACAAAGACCACCGGGACTCCTCCAACCTCTCCTTGTTCTGAAAGAGCTCTGGGTCAATATCAGCATGGAATTTGTGACGTGGTTGTCCACCACTCCCATGGACTATGACGCCATCCTCGTGGTGGTGGACAGATTTTCAAAAATGTTAAAATTCATCCGGAAAATGACTACCGTCACTAGTGAGGGAACAATGCGGCTGTTTCTAAACCAGACCGTTTGACTATATGGTGTGCACCACGTACAATCATCAACGATAGAGGTGTGCTTCACTAATCGCTTTGAGCATGAATTGGTAACACATTATGGCTGTTGGATCTAGCTATTGACGACGTTCCTTCCAGAAAATGTGTGGTGGAAATTCCAACATGATTGCCTTCTCTTGTGGTTCACTTCCTCCTTTTGGGCATATCAGACATTGAGTATGAGCTTTCTGGTTGCCTCACGCTATTTGAGCAAGAATTTAGAGGCAGAACACTTTGAGAAGGGAATTGTGCAGTTTTGCACTAGTTTTTGGACATGACTGGATGATTTATAGGGCTGTTCATGAACTCCCCAACTCACCAAACCGTGCATGATTCGGCAAAGTGTAGCAGTAGTTACGCTTGCCGAAGCACAGGTCTCACCCACCACAGAAACACCTAATGTGTCCATGGTGCGCATACTCCATGGCGCCTTCCTTCACTTGTGAAACGCCCTTCCCAAGGCGCAGATCCCTTTGCCCGTGATGGAGGGGTCTCCTGCACTGTTTTAATGGACCTCGGTCACTTTTGCGTTGAGTTTGATAATGAGGTTTGACAGGGTTTGAAACTTGTCCACGGACCTGTAGTAAGAATTTTGACCAAGCCTTTGAGTAACAATCTGTACAACTGTTTTCCTAACTCTGAGCCAGGATTTTGGCTTCGTCCCTCGGTAACAACAAGTAGTACTAGAATCTGGCGTATTATTCGTCGCAGCGACTAGGGTGCAAAAACACCAGATGTATTTTTGATACTCTATCTGGTGGATTTTTCACCGGCAATCGAGTCGCAGCCGGCTCCCCAAGCCACCGTGCACATTTCAACTTTGGAAGTTCATATCTCCCGCGTTACTTGTTTGATTCTTGTGAAACAACTTCCAAAGGATTGAGCAACTCATCAACTTTGAAGGGAAATAATCTATCTTGGGTTTGGAGAAATCCTTGATCCGCCAGATCTAACTGTGAGGCTTTTTCTCTCCCTGGAAGCTTATTAGCGCCTCCCGACACCACATTTGGACATGCACAGGAGTAACTCTACAACACTCTCTCCCTTGCACCTTCCATGCTCCTGCTTGATCTCACTCATCTTCAGTTTCCCCCTCTAGTGCACCATAGCTGGTCATTACGAGCCNTATTACTGCGGCAGATTTGTTGAAGACCACATCCGGGTGTCAGTGCCTCTCTCCAATGTTACTCATAAAACCACTGAGTGGAATTTAGGAGACTGAGAACAAGAAGCTTTTAAATCTCTGAAAAACGATCTGACTTTGGCCCCAGCCCTACGTTAAGTGCATCCAACGGTGGACTACATGCTGGCCACCGATGCGTCTGGTCAAGCAATCAAAGCTTTTCTCCTTCAAGACAACAGCAGTGGAGAACAGCCGGCTGCGTACATTTTGCAAGAGCTACGCGGGCCAGAACTAAACTGCAAAGTATACAAGAAAGAAGTAATCGTAGTGTTGCACATGTTCAAAACATGTCAATACTACTTCAAATTCTGGTGACTCACTGTCCGCACTGACCATCACGCAATAAAAAATCTCAAGACTCAGCAAAGTCTGAGCCATGGAAAAACTCGATGGATGTAGTTCCTCAAGCCCAACTTCGACTACGACATTGAGTACCGACCTTGAAAAACAAATCCAACAAATGCTCTGAGTTGGCGACAATTCATTATGGCCATGATCAACACACTTGTTTTTTAGGAAGACCCGTACCCTGTGAGATTGTGCACAAAGATTTACAAGGATTTCAGCAGGTATGACAAAACTAAGTTCTGGTTCGATGATCCATACTAGCGAGAGTGATTCCCTCGCTAGGTCGCCATACCACCAACCGAGGAGTTATGTCAAATGATATTGGAGAATTTCCACAACACTTGTCCAGGTGGACATTTTAACAAGGACAAGATGCTCAAGAAGTTGGCAAACTATTATTGGTGGGATACAATGCACACCGACGTGGCAGCCTTCTGCAAAANTACAACACTCTCTCCCTTGCACCTTCCATGCTCCTGCTTGATCTCACTCATCTTCAGTTTCCCCCTCTAGTGCACCATAGCTGGTCATTACGAGCCCGACCACCGGCATCGCATGCCGGTCCGCGAATTGCGCTTTGATCAAGCAACCCGCAAGCATGTTGTGCTTGGTGTATTGCTACAGCACCACCTGCCCCTTTTCAACCATGTCCTGTGCGTAGTGATAACGCACGTTGATGTGTTTTGTCCTCTGGTGCTGCACCAGATTATTCGTCAGCAAGATGGAGCCGATGTTGTCCTCTTGCACCACCGTAGGCTCTTGTTGTGGCACGCCCAGCTCCCCCAGCAACCTACACAGCCACATCACCTCCTTGACCGCCTTGGCCAGTGCGATGTACTCTGCTTCTACTATGGAGGTGGCGACGGAGTCTTGCTTCTTGCTGCACCATGAGACCCCTGCACCAGTGAGGAAGAACACGTAGCCAGAAGTGGACTTCTGCTTTTCCGCATCTCCAGCATAGTCTACATCCGTATAGCAAACTAGACGCAAGGGATCCAACCGCCCCATGCTGTTAAACCTGAGGCGCGGGTGCCACGTTGCCTGCAGGAACCAAAGGATGCGCTTCACCACCTGCCAGTGTAGTGGCCCTGGATCGGTGAAATATCTACTCACTTGGCCTCATGGGAGGTATAGTTAATCGACCCAAATTCATACACTCCATTATCAGTGTATCAATCATTGTATTTCTCTATTCATGGATCTCTCAATATTTATAAACATGAATGCATGTGAATAAATTCCACACAAAAATTTCTCATCAAACATCAAAAGAATAAGGGTACTACTATGAAATAGAGAAGTTTTGCTGAAAAGTCAATGTTCACTTTTTTGTTCACTTCCCAATACACTATTGTGTACACAGCTTTGAGGATGAGGTGACTTGTTTTACATGATTCATGGAGACAGGACTGCCTACTGGTTTGTCGTCCTCCATGCACTACCGCTTTAGCACCTCGGCCACCTATGTTGCCTGTCCCAACTAGAGCGTGCCTGTCCTCCGGTTTTGCATGATGCTCATCCTGAGGTAGAACTCTAGCTCTCCCATGTCCAACATCTAGAACATGCTGCTCAGCTACTCTTTCAGCTGCTGTAGGCTCCGCAGGTCTGAGGAATACAAGATCAGATCGTCCGCGTAGAGTGCAACGATCTGATAAAGTTTCTTATTGCATCGCATGAACACGCTGTAATCCTCCTCACAGCGCTTGAAGCAGAGTTGTACCATGCACCTGTTGGTACTAGCATTGAGGCCATTGCTTTAGCCCGTATAAGGACTTTCGCAGCTTGCACACCTTGCCCTCCGGTGCCTCCACTCCCTTTGGCACCTCCAAATAGGTTTCATTGTCGGTGATGCCATTGAGGACGTTCACCTTCATGCCCACCTAATGGAGCTCCATATCCTTCACCACGGCCACCGGAAGGATCACTCGGATGGTTGTGAACTTGGCCACGGGTGCGAACTTCTCACCATAGTGCTTTTATGCTATGCATACCCCTTCGCCATGAGCTTTGCCTTGTTTTTTTCCACCACACCTTCACTTGTGAACTTAGTCTTAAAGACCCACTTTGATTTGGTGGCACCTTTTGGCCTGTCAACCAGCTACCAAGTGTCGTTTTCATTAATGAATGCCAATGTTGACTTCATTGTGGCCTCCCACTACTCCCCCTTGGGTTGTGCAAGTGCCTCTTGTACAATCGTTGGCTTCGTTGATACAATCACCATGCACCACGTCATGCTGATTCATCAGCCAATGCCTGTGTTGATGCACTTCCGTACTCCTCGTTGCCTGTCGATGCGGCGTGGCATTTTTGGTGGCGCCTTGTCTCTCTATTGCAATCCATTTTATTCTGCTCGCACCGGTGAAAAATTAACTAGATGGCCCCCCCAGGGTCTTTCTTGCTCCGGCAAAACATCGACCAGACGGGCAGTGCGCCCGAAGGATTTTCCTCCGATGTCTAACGTGAATTCCATCGGGAGTGCGCACTTTTTCATCCGTAGTGCCACCTCCAAAGGATGTTTCCAGTAGATCTCTTGTCCAGCTGCATTGTTGTTGGATTCCTCCACGTCGGCTACTGCCTCTGCTGCACCGCCGCACTCCAACACCACCAAGCGTCCGCCGGCTCCTTCTCATAGTCAAGGAGCTGGAAACACTTCCCCTGTTTTGAAGATTCCGTGACACACATGTCATTACTACTGCTGCTGAAGCTCTACTCCTCATCAAAGTTGATGTCGCCATTGCGGATGATCTCTTGTGTGCACGGATCATGGAGCTGATTCACCTTTTGTGCACTATTGTAGCCAAGGAACAAGCACGGCTCTGCCCGCGGTTCTTGCTTATTGTAGCTTGTTGTATGCACAAGCTCTGCCCAAAATCCTTGCGGTAATCCCACATCCACAAGCATGGTCCGCACCAGCGTCTGCTTTGCCCTCTCCGCCACTCTGTTTAGTTATGGAAAGTAAGGTGTTGTGGGTTCCCACTTGATGTCATGTTGTTTCATCCACCCACTATAGCCAACGTACTCACTACAATTGTTGCTACGTAGCGCTCTGATCTTCTGGCCATTCTACCTCTCCATCGCCGTGACGTACTCCTTCAACCAGTCCAGGATCTCAACTTTTTGCTTCATGAAGTAGACAAAGAGCTTCCAGTTTAGTCATCAATGAATGTGACAAAGAATGACAAGTCGCTATTTGACGGCATTTTGCATGGTCTACACACGTCGGTGTGCACATCAGGTCCTGTGTACGAGCTGCGTTCTCATAGAACGGCTTGTACTCCCTTGCCCAAAATAAAATGCTCACATTTTTTGTGCCCTACTGTCGCATCATTGATGCGCTGTTGCTGCACCATTGATGACAAGGTCATGCACTATTCTTCACTTTACCATCTCCTTAACAGTTGGAGGCATCGAATGTTCCAACCGTCGGTGCTCGAGCTCCAGATCTGCACTTTCTCCCTTGGACATGTTGACAACGCGCTCTTGCAAGTCTTCTGCATCCGATGACGCGGGGACCACCTTGGTCTCCAGGATGTAGAGACCACCCTCGCACCTTATCTCTAGCACGACCTTGCCGCCGCCATCATTACGCACCATTGCACTGTAGCAGGAGGGCCGGTTTGGCCCTCCCCGCCCTCCCGACCAGCGAGGGCTGGCTGGTGGCCAGCCACGCGTTGGCCACCAGCGAGCTGGCAGCCGGCCGGCTTGGTGGCCGGCCGCCGGTCAGGTGACTGGCCAGGCACCCGCCGGCCTGCCCCAGCTGTGGATCAAGCTTGGGGCTCAATCGGCGACCGAGGGGCCACCAGGCCTGGCGAGACAGACGAGGGGAGTGGGTGAAGGAGAGAGAGGGCGAGCGACTGGCATACAACTGGGCACAAAATTGTCCTGCGTACCTTGCACGCAACAATTTTATGCCGACGTGTCAAGAAAAACTCAAGTTCATTTAGGTTGAACTACGAGTTTCGAAACCAGAAAACTTGTGAAGACTCTTGAGTTCGAAGTAACACCTCCTTGTTTCGGACCCAGAAGTAGGGGGTGAGGCAAAAATGGAAATGGGTCTCTAGAGACTTGAAACATTCAAGTCTCTCTACACAGGTCGTTGATGTCGATTTCCCCCAAGAGTGACGCGAAGGAGAAAATCCGTCAAGCGAGCTCTAGATGCCATTCCGTGAACTCCGGTGATGACCTAAGTGTAAGAGCTAAAGACTCTGCCCCTTAAAGTGGTTTTCAGAGCAGGACGACCCTCGCGACCAAGTGTGCAGTGGTTCTGGCAGCTACAAGAAGTGTAAAACACTGTGAGCATCTACAATAGTAGTAGAAACGCCAGAGAGGGGTACAAGATTGAAACTCAATCATTTTCAGTACCGTATACTGCGTTGGAAAGCTCTTGCGGATGTCTTTTTTTTTCAGCCAGCTTCTCTAAGCTTCTCCTATGTGTCAAGGAGCTAGGTGGAGTATTCGTGGACGGGATGGGGAGGGTCCACCCCCCAAACCATAAATGTTTCCCTCTTCTCAAGGCTCCCTCTCCTCCTCTTTGAAAAAAATTGGGGCAGTGCCTTTGCCCAACACTAGGGACTCTCACCACCTGAGAGAAAAAGAAAATGGAGGAAGTCGCCACTTCAGGAATTTTTGGAGGCCACCACATAGCCGTGGAGCACAAGTAAGGCGCCTCCAAGGGGGCTCAAGGTGCGCCAAGAATACAGAAGAAGAGGCTGAGGAAGACCATAAGACAAGATTAGTGATGAGTGAGAGTGTAGGGGTAAGTTGAAACTCCCCTCCTCCTCACCTTTTTGAGCGATGCTCAAACTCTTGTAGCTTATTGATCTTGTACTTGCTTTGTTTTTTCTAGGTTCCCTTAACTTGCCTAGTGTTGTGAGTCATGGCCTAGGGTTTTACCTAGAATCCACGTGATTGTGCCGACAGTGGCGGTGTACAAAATATTTCTTTCTACCACGTGATTGTGCCGACCGTGGCGGCCTAGAAAGATACTTTTTTTTGTAATTTCCTCACCAATCATGAGAGCAAGGTGACTTCAGAGGGTGACACCTCCCTGCGGTCGTGGGATGACCCTCACAATGGTCTTTGTGTGCTAGTTGCATGGGTGAAAAAATGGCAAGCTCCGGACCATCCAAGACCACAAGGGAAAGGTGGTGACGGCCTCACCACACGCCCTCGGCGGACTCCAAATCCTGGGAGCCGCCGCCCCAAGCATGGTTCCCAAAGCAAAGGCAAGCGTACTGCCAAAAGCAACCGGCTCAGACCTCAACGATACCAAAGAGCATCCGCAAGCCGGTAAAGTGCTCAACAAGCATTTGCGACCCCCATGCAATAAACGACGCGCTTGAGAAGGACCTCCCGAGTGTGGACCCCGACAAAGAGCACGGCGTCAACAATGGCTAAGGCGATGAGGATCCCGGTCATCTCCATCGTTGCGCATTGAACTAAAGACAATCACTCAAGAAGGGCAAGACGCCCGTCGGGTCGCCTGAATTTGTCGATAGCAGCGAGGGTGCCAACAGCAGTAAATGCACGAAAAGCAGTTGAGTGAAAAGCTCCCATGAGAACGAGCCGGACGACGTCACCGTAAAAGGAATTTGCAACGACCACCAAAGGCTTGCTGATTTGGCTACCAAGGCAACAGGCCGACTCAGGATCACCACCAAAGATGGAGGTGCGGCACCACCTGGAGGAGTGGGTGCGGACCCCCCTTCCTATGATATGGCTGCGATGGGGCATACAAGCACCCACTCTAGCATCATCGCTGACGACAGCCTCCTGTGGAAGGTGGGACTCCTTGGAGGCGTGTACGCAAATCATACCCTCTTGTAGTGGGTAAAGGTACACAGACAACGCAAGGCTCTTCAAGCTATTGCCGATACCCTGACGACATCAGAGCTCAAGTTTGCACTTTCCAACCTGCTGGTCGAAGTTAGGCAGAGCATCATGGACCTCGACCGTGACCGCCAGCTGCAGCGCCTGGCCGCTTATGAGGCAAGCCGCCAATGCGACGACCTCGATAAGGTTTTGCAGAGCGTGACCCAGGTGCACATGTGGCAGCAATCGCATCAGGCCACAGGTGCTAATGCCACTGCCGGTGGCAGCGACAACTTGCCTACCTCGACGACTGCCAGGCCATTCATGAACACATCCTTCCTCCATAGTGTGGAAACCTTCTGGAAGTGCGTAAAGCTGATCAACTGGCTAAATCGTATGGATCATGTCTTGTGTGTCCATAAGGTGCCACTCGGTCAATGGGGTGACCTCGCCGCGAATCGACTTGTGGACAAGCTCTTCAAGTATGTGGTCAAGGAGTGTGGCGCACCGTAACCACACCTTTAGTGGTAGCCCACACTAACTGAGGTCTTCTCCGCAATCATGCGTAAGAATTGTACCCAACGTGAGGAGGCGCAGTGCGCCTTGCTCAAGATCAAGGACTTCAAGTAGTAGGGTAGATTTCTCAAAGCCTAATTGAACGAGTTCACCGCACTCCTCGAGGAAGCCGAAAGCTTCACCGAGGGCCATGTGACCCAGACCTTCAACTACCCGGAGTGCATGCTACTGGAGTATTTGCATGATGGTATAGCCAGCAAGAAACCAAAGGACAAGACCACCACGACGGCAACTGGCCAAGCTTGGACAAGATGGAGGGCGATCCGCCACGACATGACCAAAGTGTATTTGGCGAACCCGAACCACTACTCTGATGCATGGCCAAATGCACGTGCATAGTAAGGCCGCAACATCCACATGGATGCTACAGGGGCTGGTTGGTGAGCTGTATAGCAAGGCATGGCCAAAGGCAAGCAGCCCGCAAACCCTCGAGCTTAGAAGGCTAGGGGGACAAGGCCCCCAACAATAAGCATATCCGCGACAATGACGAGCTACAGGCGGCGCGTGAGCATTGCAATGCAACCTTTCAAGAGGAGCTCTATCACAACTGCATGCAGCTTGGCCACTTTAGAGCCCAGTGCCCTGAGGCTGCTAGCGGTGGGCAAGAGGTTGCAACATTGGCCGCAACTACGGCATCTCATGGGGATTGTGTAGCAGGAGGCTGTGGGCAAGGTCGCGATTGCGGCAATGGGCCCAGCCGTGGTAACGGACAGGGCCATGAGGTGGGTTTTCCTCATCCCTGTCTGGCGTCAGTGGGGACCACTCAGGGACAAAACTAGATCACATGTGTGGATTCATGCTGATAGATGAGAATGTTAAATGATTTGAGCTTTTGACGAGTTCAAAATTCCTTGTTGTTTTCTCCTCGGTTGTTGAGCCTCATTCTACAGTTGCTGACCAGTATTGCCCACTAAACCTTGTGTCTTCGAACGACATGCATGATTGTACATGCTTCTTGGTGGCAACACCAACCACTGTGCAAGAGTTGTGTGACGCCGTGATTCAAGAAAATTCCCTCAAAGAAATGATTCCAATCGCGTTTACTGTACCTTTGGTCGACGATTCTGACCCAATCAAATTTAGAGAGTGGAAGGTGTTAGCCGAATTCACACATACCTACAAGATGTGGACTCAAGTAGGTGAATCATGGGAGTTACACTGCCCGCCGTATAGATTCCATGAGTATCACAAACTCGGCTTGCCATCATCGAGCCTGTTCACTCGGAAGAGTGGAGGTAGCATGACCGTGCAATTCAAAGGATACCTAGCTGGTACGCATGTGAACGTACTCGCTGACATAGGAGGGGATGAATTCTTTGTTAGCCTTGGCTTCACCTGACAGGTTGGCCTAAAGTCACAACCATTGAATGGCACGGTTTTTGTTGTTGACAACCGTACGGTACCCGTGATCGATGCTTGTAAAGCAAAAACTTTTATTCAAGGATACACACATAGTTTCACGTTGAAGACTCTCAACCTTCTTTGCCCATTTGACGTGGTGCCTGGCGGTCCCTGGCTCTATGAAATAAGATTGTAATATGCTTTAAATCAAAGTGTTTGATCCTCCGAAAGGGACAGTGTCACTTTACGCTGATTCCGATTATGAAATTATCACAAGCCCAACTTAAAGTCTATGCCAACTTGTCTACGATGCAGGTCAAGAGACGTATTCGACAAGGTTTTCAATACTTCTTGGCTTTGCTACACAAAGATGGAGAATGAAATAAAGGAAGACACGTCAGAAGAGGTCAAATCTCTATTGGCTGGATTTCTCATATGTGTTCCAAGACCCACCGGCTAGGCTTCAACTAGAATGACACATGGGCCATACAATTTTGCAACAACTAGAGGCGACCCCACCGTTGAGACACATGTACCGCCCCAGTTCGACAAAGAGGTAAGAGGCTGGATGCCAAATCAATGAGTACCTTGCAAAGGGGTTGATTGAGCCAAGTAGCTTGCTGTACGGTGCGTCGATCCTTTTGTCAATAAAAAGGACAGTGGTTTACGCATATGCGTGGACTATTGGGCGCTGAACAAGCTGACGGTGAAAAATTGAATCCCCTTACTGTCGATTGAGGACCTATTTGAACAACTCCAAGGGGCAACAGTCTTTTTGTCCTTGGGTTTGTCTAAAGTGTACCATCAAATCTGCATTACGGAAGATGATGTTCCCAAAACCGTATTTCAAATACACAAGCGACACTATCAGTTCTGATTTTTATGCTTCAGGCTAACTAATGCCTTGGCAGTATTCCATGGAGAAATGAATCAAACGTTTGCCAAGCAACTCGGCCAGTTTGTCTTGGTCTACCTGGACGACATCTTGGTTCTCTCCAAATCCATGGAAGATAAAACAGAACACCTGCGCAATGTACCGAAGATCCTTAAAAAAAACATTCTATGCAAAAGTGAGCAAGCACAAGTTTGCACAAGATGAGCTCGAATACCTTGGGCACATAGTCGGCAAGGATGGTATCCGTCTCGACCCACAAAAGGTCCACGACTTTGTAGACTGGCCACACCCACAAAATGTCGGGTAGATTCAGTCTTTTCTCATCGTTGCAAATTGTTTCCGACGGTTTATGCAAGGGTGTTTGACCCCGGTAGCGCCGCTAACCAGGCTCACACAAAACGATGTGCATTAGAATTGGACTTCAGCTTGCAAGATTTCCTTTCTCAAATTCAAGAGCTTCTATCCCCAGTGCCTGTCTTAGCTCTTCCGAGCCCATGGCAACCATGGGAGGTGCAATGTGATGTGTCTGTAGTAGGATTTGGAGGAGTCCTTGTACAGAATGGTCACCCAGTTGCGTATAAGAGCCAGAAGCTCATCCTTGTTGAGACGTGGTATACAACTGGGGTTCAACAGCTTCTCGCGGTCGTACACGCTTTCAAGATTTGGCGTTACTACCTCAAGGGCACTGAAGAGGGTGTGACGGTCTTGGTCAACCACAACCCATTGGTTTTTTTTTCCAAACGCAACCAAACCTGTCAAGAAGACAAGCGCATTGAAGAAAATACTTGAGCCGATTCTCATTCACGTGAGAATATTGGCCACGACACATCAACGTGGCCGATCCATTGAGCCGACAGCCTATGGAAATTGAAGTAGCCACCGAGGTTCGTGGGTGTTTTATGGCCATTGTGACAGTAATAGTGAAAACACCAGAGCCCTTTGCACCTCTATAGTGAGCAACTCGAGAGATTATCCACTACAATGGTTTTGCCAACAGAATCCGGATAGGATACTGTGTGGATTCTTGGTTTCAAGACTCTTTGAATCTAGACAAGTTCGGATTGGTGGACGTCACAGGAATCTTTTGGCACGGAGAAAAAGTTATTGTTCCAGACTCGGGACACCTTCGAGCAAACATTATCTCTCAGTTCCACGACTTGCCGGTTGCAGGTCATGTGGGACCTTGAAAAACCGGACAACCACTCTTGGACCACTATTGCTGGCTAGGATGGAGTGTCCATGTTCCAAATTATTGCATGACATACCACCCATGTCTTTGGAAAATAGATAGGAACAAAAAGCCTACTTGACTCCTCCAATAGCTCCTATTCCTAGGACTCTATGGGTGTGCATCAGCATGGACTTCATTACTGGTCTTCCAGACACGGCGCATGGCCACGATGCTATACTAGTGGTTGTGGATCTTTTGACGAAGATGACATACTTTATTCCTACAACCACTGATGTGAACACAGAGGGGACCGCTCATCTCTTTTTTGAGGGTACCGTAAAGTACCACAGCTTGCCACTGCGCATGATCTCCGATCGAGATACAAAGTTTGCTAGTTTTGTTCTGGCAAACGATGCACGACTCCTTAGGCAGCCAGTCACAAACATCCACAGCGTTTCACCCTCAAACTGACAAACAAACAGTGCGCATGAACCGTACTTTGGAACAAATTCTCTGTATATACGTGGACCCTACCATGAATTCTTACTACCGGCAGAGTTCATGGTGAATAACTTGGTGAATGAGTCTACACAGTTCACACCATTTATATTGGAACATCGGTCGGCATCCAATGGTGTCCTCTTCATTGGTGAAGAGTGGTACTATAAGAGGACAGGTTCTTTCTACTCAAGCCTATGTCGAGCGCATAGACTCCTTGTTACAGGAAGCGATGGGTCACCTTCAAGCTGCACGAAAGCGACAAAAGGCACATGCCGACAAAACTCACTAGAAGGTATTGTTCGACATTGGTGACAAAGTGCTACTGAGCACTAACAATCTTCAGCTCAAGTCCCAAAGGGCACAAAAACTTCTGCCAAAGTGGATTGTGTAGTTTCTTATTATTGTAGGCATGAGGCCAGTGGCATATTGATTGCTACTTCACCAGAGTATGATCATACATGACGTGCTTTATCTGAGCGTGCTGGCTCCATACACGATGGAGGGAACCACTCAGCCACCACCGATAGTCCTTGCTCCCAAAGACCAATACAAAGCTCCTCGTCTTCTCCAACACTGAGAGCACATAATCGGATTGCGAGTTGTTGAGGAATACCTTGTTCATTGGGTCGGTTGTGGACCTCGACATAACTCATGGAAGCCTGAATCTCCGTTACCCACAAAGTTGGTCAACGAGTGTTGGAGCAAGATGGCAGCTTGCATTTAGATTGACATGTGGCGTGGGGCACCACCTGAATGCACAAAATGTGAACAACATTCTCATAGGGCCGCATTCATTGACTATGACCATAGGATGTTGGGGATGCCCAACATGGTTGTCCCACCGACACTCCAGCCTAAAGGGGAGAGGTTGCAAGCCGTGCTGACCAACAAGCTGCACCTTAGGTCCAATTTGCATGCATGTCTTCATGTTTAGTTCGTGATTGAAATCATTAATCTTCTTTCACAGTGTTGATGAATCACTATCTGGCACTCTCACTTGTTCATGAACCGGGATGGTTCACAGTAAGTGGGGAGGAATGTAGTGGGAAGGCCGGTTCAGCCCTCCCCACTCTCGCGACCAGCAAGGGCTGGTCGACGGCCAGCCTTTGCCAGCGAGGGCTGGCTGGTGGCTAGCCACGCGATAGCCACCGGCCAGCAGGCAGCCAGCCAGCTGGGTGGCTGGCCGCCAACCACCTGCTGGCTAGCCCCAGGCGCGGATCGAGCTGGGGGCTCGATTGGCGGCCGAGGGGCCACCAGGCCTCGCGAGCAAGGCTGGTGGCCCTGCACCCACACCCTCACCCCCCCTCCTTGCCAGTTAAGGTGAGACGGACGAGGGGAGGGGGTGAGGGAGAGAGAGGGTGAGCGAACGGCATACAACTGGACGCAAAATTGTCCAGCGTGCCTCGCACACAAAGACTTTGTGTCGACACGTCAAAAACAAAACTTGAGTTTGTTTAGGTCAAACTACGAGTTTCAAACCGGAAAACTCATGCAAGATGATACCCCCTCATTTCGGACCTAAAATGAGAGGGTGAGGTAAAAAACGGAAATGGGCCTCCAGAGACGTGAAATACTCAAGTCTCTTAGCATGGGTCATTGATGACGATTGCTCCCAAGAGTGACACGGAGGGGAAAACCCCTCGAGCGAGCTCTAGATGCCATTTGCAAACTCTGGCGATGACCTAAGTGCAGGAGCTGGAGACTCGACCCAACACATGCACATTTCCTGCGGAAGAGCACCTCACACCCCTTATTCGTCAAGTGACTGACACTCAAAATTTTGGCCAGGCCGGGGACATGGTACACATCAGAGATTTCGCACAACGACTTCTTACCGCCCACTATGACTTCCACCTCCACAACACCTTGGCTGGCTGCTAGCTCAACTTTGTCGTTTGCAACCACCATGTCGTAGGTGACAAACCTCACCTTCTTAACCTGGGTGTGCTCTTCGGTATCTGAATCCAGCCACTGCCTCTTGGCCTTTTCAAGGAACTAGTTTTTTTTTCTAGTAAGGAGCGACTTGCCTTTGATGTTCTTGCCGCTGGCCTTTACCTCCTCCGGGCATTCACTAGCCTAGTGGCCCCCCTTCCCGCAATTGGGACGTGCACCTTTCTTGGTGCCCTTCTTGTCGCCGCCCTTCTTGCCAACTCCTTTGCCACCGCTTCTACAACCACGTATTTTGGTGACAAGGACTGATGAGGAAGACAAGGCCTCTCCACAGCTCCATCGCTTCGCCTCGTTGCAAACATACCCTGCGACTGTGCCATGGGTGAGCTTGACCTCCGGCCATCCTCCTAAGACGGTGGCGAGTGGATCCCAACTTTTAGGTAGGGCCAGGAGAAGGGCCATCGCTTTCAAATGTGTGCTGATCTTCCACCCCACTTCGTTGAATTGAGAGGCAAGTGACTCAATCTACTGCAGGGTGTAGATGGCATCATCTACGTCCTCAATTCTCACTATGAGGAGTCGTTTCATCATGAAGATTTTATTTGCGAGCGACTTGGATTGGTGGATAGCCCAACTTCTTTACCAAGCTTTGGCTGCCAGCTTGCAGCCTTAGAAGTAGCCCCACTATGACTCCCCTATCCTGGAAACCAGGAGCATGAGCGCCTCTGATTCTTGTTTGTGAAGGCCTGCTTTGCCTCATCCGCAGTTGTCCCCTCGTCAAGAACTTCTGTTCCTGATATGACCCCTCACAGTCCATTATGCGTGAGCTACAGCTCAAACTGCCACCTCCATAGCCCAAAGCATGGATCGTCCGCATACTTTTGGATGGGCTTCATATCCTTCTGTACACTTTGCACAACTATTACTCTGATATGTTCTTAGAGTTGAGAGTGATGTTGTCCACTATGACAATCCCGTGTGCTATGGAGGGCATGAACGTCTTGGAGATAGGTCAGATTTGTGGGTCCAAAACCCTTTGTCAAAAAGTGCATTTTTGCAGTTCCAACGTCATTGCCCTTCTATTGTGGTGCACTTCTGCCATTTGGGCGAATCTGAGTCTGAGCGTGAGCTTTCTGATGGCCTCACGCTATATGAGAAGGGACTCACAGACAGTCAGTTTTGTGAAGGGTATTACACAGTTTTGCGTAACTCTTTTCTCATGGACATGACCTGAAAATTTAGAGGGCTGGTCGTGAGATCTCCAGCGAACCAAACCGTGCGTGATTCGGCCATGTGTAGCCCAAGTTACGCTTGCCAAAGCGCAGGTCTCACCAACCACAAAAACCGCCTCATTCCTCCATGGTGCGCAAACGCCGTGGCGCCTTCCTTCACGTGCGAAACACCCTTTCTGTGGTGTAGATCCCCTTACACGTGATGGAGGGATCCCCTGCACTGTTTTCATGCACCTTGGTTCCTTTTTTGTTGAGTTTGATGATGGGGTTTGACAGGGTTTGAAACTTGTCCGTGGACCTGATGTCAGAATTTTGACCAAGTCCCCGAGTAACAAATTGTACTACTGAGTTTTGGAAACCGAGCTAGGGTTTTGGGGGATAGGTCCCTCAGGAACAACATGTAATTCTAACATCCAACGAATTATTTGCCGGAGTGAATCAGCAGTCCTCCGGAGCCAAAACACCGGATGTGTCTTTGTTACTCATTTCGGCGGATTTTTCACCGGTAGTCGAGTCGCGGTCGGCTCCCCGAGCCGCTGTGCACACCCCAACTTTGGAAGCTCATATCTCCCTCTTTGTTTGTCAGGTTCTTGTGAAACAATTTCCATCGGATTCAGCAACATGTCAATTTTTAGAGGAAATCATCCATTCCATTTTTAGATCAATCGTTGAGTCGTAGGATCCAACTGCAAGGATTATTCTCTCTGGTGGCTTGTTAGCGCCTCCTGGCACAGTACTTGGGCATGTGGAGGGGCAATTTTTTGACAGTTACATCCTCAAACCCACAGGAAAATTGTGCAGACCAATCACTAAACTTCTCCACACATTATGCAAACCGTACGACACTCATTGGACAACAAAACCGCCGACTGGCGAAGTTGCATACAACTCTACCACGACCATCACAAGGAAAAATCCATTCAAGGTGGTCTACGCAAACTTCCCACCACACTGGCAGGAATTCAAAACAAGAGCAACATTCCCTCAGTTGACATCCACTGAAACGATCTTCAGTGTTTGGGAGGAAACACAATAGACCATGTGAAGATGCAAGCATGTGTGAAGTGAACAGCAGACGAACATGGCAACGATGACGTATTCGGAGCTGGAAATTTTGTCCTACACAGCTCAACAAACATCAAAATCCAAGGACAGGATTTTGTGAAGCTCAAGCCATGGTGGTTGGGACCATTTAAGATCAAGGGAATGCAAGTGTTAATCCTCTCTGCATATATTTTTCCCTCCGGTGTGGACATGAGTACGCAGGGCATGCTGACCAAGAGAGTGGAGGCGACGCACAGTGAGCCTCTGGGTCACGCTTGACCGCCGCAAACCATCAGACGTTCCTCATGTGCTTGCCTCCCTCTCACAGCATTGCCCTGATAGGTCCCTTGTGAAAACTCTGATTGTCCTCAGACCTGCAGGATGGTACACTCCTCGAGAACCTAGATTAGTCCTAGTTTAGTACGTGACTTTGCTTGGGTTTTGGTGGGAATTGTGGACTGGGGGCATGTGCCCCGATTTGGTGACACTCGAGGGCTTTGCCCTCGATCGAGCATGTTGTGCCGGCGAGACCTGCTCGCCGGCCGACGGGTGAGTCTCGCTTATCGAGACTCACCCACTCGAGCTCTTAGGTGTCAGAGCTCGACACTTAGAGCAGACAGAAGCGGATCCATGGCCAACGCAAATCTGACCCTAACTCCTTCCACACTTGACCGTTTGAAGTGAAATCAGTTGCATTGGATTCGTCTTGAGTTTCTCATGGTATCAGAGCCAGGTTCCTAGGCGTGATAGCGACGAATAGAGGCAGCGCCGAGAGAAAAAGGAGGCGGCCGGGGCTCGCGCGGATCTAGATCTGCGTGGCCGCCGCAAAACCGGGCCGTGGAAGCTGCCAAGGGCCGTCGAAGGCCCTCCCCTAGCCGCGCGTGGACAGCAGAGGTGGCAGAAGGCAGGGGGCAGCTCGCAAGGGCGAGAAAGGAGTGGGAGGGAGCGCCCAAGCGCCAATCCGCCACCTAGAGGCGGAGGCGGGGTCCCTAGGCCCACAGATCGGCCCGTGCAGGTTGCAGGTGGCCTGAGAGGGTTCCCTAGACCAAGAACAGGCGAGTCCCACGAGCGTACGGCTCGCGACTGAAAACTGGGCCCAAAGTGGGCCCGGCGAATTGCTGCCGAAATTTTGTCGGTCGGCAACGAGTAGGGTCAGGGCTCACGGTGCCGTCCTAGGACGTGTGAGCGCCCCAAGAACCATGAGCCAAGCAGGTTCAGTGCCGGGCGGGCAAGGCAAAGGAAGGGAAAGCGGCGGTGCATCCGATGGAGCCGGCATAGGCACTGGCGTCGGGGCTAGTGGAGGAGCCGGCGCAGTGACAGTGACATGGGAGGATCTGAGCAGGGTGATGACTCAAAGGGACCTTACGCCGCCCGCCTTAGGCTCGCGTGACTTCCTGGCATGGAAGGACGTCTTCCTTGCGTGGGCGGCAAAGCACGGATTAGAGGAGCTATACCTCTTCCCCTCGAGTGATACAACTGAGGACCGCGTCCTACTGCGGGCCTTCAACGCCCTAGTCCGGGCGCTGCCCGACAACCAGTCTTATGCCATCCGTCACTTCCGCTTTGGAGGCAAAGGGTAGAACCCAGCGGATCCTCGCAGCGGGGCTCCGCGCCCTCATGAGGCATGGCAGCACCTAGCTACGCGTCACGAGGAACGAGGCATGGCGCTTGTAATCTCCCTTTGCGACCGACATAGAAATCTCTACCCAAAGCCAGGGGCACCGATAGCAGAGTATTGGGATGCGGCAATGGATCTTCGCCGCCGTATTCTCGGGCTTGGAGCTTCCTGCTCCATGCTCGAATGGCTTGACCCCGTCCTGCTGCACCTTGGAGAACCCTATAGGGAGTTCCGGCGAGGGCTTCTGCGGCGTCTACGGGTGACCGACATCGAGAACATCGATCTCGCAGAGGTGTTTGAGGAGCTGCGCCACTACGAGGACATCCTCCGTGGCGAGGCCCGAGAGGTCAACACCCCATCGCCCAGCGCTTTCGTGCATCAGTCCTCACCGGGTGTTCCTACCAACTCTGCTCAGGGAGGAGGTAGAGGCGGTGGAGGTTGGGGCCAGGGAGGTACAGGCACCCAGCCCGGCGGGGGTCGAGGGCGTGGTCGTGGTGGGGGTGGACAGCGCACCTGTAACTACTGCAGGAAACCCGGTCACTTCTGGCGTGCGTGTCCAGACCTCCAGCGAATCATGACATTGTCACAGCAGCAGCAGTCGCAGCAACGGTTCACAGTCCCACCTTTCCGTCCACAGTTTGGACAGCAGCCACAGCCACCAGCATGGTCCACACTCATGACCGCTGGACCTCGGGCACCAATGCCTTTCGGCGGAGTCACCTACACGCCATCTCCTGTGCAGCCGCTGGCGGGTCATCTGCCCTATTAGGGGCCACTCCCTGTCTACCAGGGTCCCTTCTACGTGCCACCAAACTCGGCCGCCCCAGTTCCCGCACCCGAGTGGGCGCAGCGCATCTACACAGATATGGCCGCGTCGCAGCAGCCCACGGTCGGAGCTCCTGCTGCTGGATGGACAGCGCCCATGGAGCTTCAGCCGCCAGAACCCACGGCGATGCCACAGTCGCCAGGTCAGAGATTGGCGCATATGCATGTCACCACGTCACACTCACTCCCCATGCAGAAATGGTTGTTTGACACTACTGCCTCGCATCACATGTCGCCGCACCGCCAGCTGTTTGTGTCGTTGTGTGCTGCACATGATGTGGAGGGTGTGAAGACAGGGTCTGGGGAAGTGTTGGAGGTGGAGGGCGTGGGTACAATAGCCTTGCAAGCACCTGGGGGCGTCCTATGGCTAACTGGTGTACTGTACGTGCCCAAGTTGAAAGTGAACCTTTTGTCTGGGGGGCAGCTAGACCGCCAAGCAAACATGTCCACTCTAACACAGAAGCAACGATGCATGCTTTTTGATGCTGCTGGGATCCTGTTGGCTGATGGGCCTTTGCATGTGGACATGCTCTACTGTCTCACTCTATTCCCACTGATCCACACGGACTCACACAGACCACAGACACATGTCACCACAGCAACGGACGACAAGCACAAAGATTTGCTACACCGCCGCCTTGCACACATCAACACTGACCTTGTCACGGACATGCTCAAGCACACGACAGCACGTGGGCTCTTGCCCACAGACTGCCCACATGGTCTCAGCACAGACGCCTGTCTTGACTGTCAGGAAGGTAAGGCTCACAGACAAACCTTTCTCAGGTCAGAGAAGGTATGCAATGCTCCTCTTGAACTCATACATGCTGACCTGACAGGACCCATGCCGGTGTCCTCTGTCCAGTATGGGTCCCAATACATTCTCACACTGACAGACGACTACAGTCGCTTTCGTTGGGCATTCCTGCTGAAGACAAAAGCGGATGCCCAACGTGCCATAGCTGAGTGGATACCTCTTGCTGAGCGGCAGACGGGCTGCAAACTGCTGACACTGCGCACAGACAGAGGAGGAGAGTTCATGGGCATTTTAACAGCTGAACTGAAAGCCAAAGGTATAGAGCATCAGACCACTGCTCCCTACACACCACAACAAAATGGTGTGGCCAAAAGGTGGCACAGGACTCTCGGCAATGCGTTGCACACTCTGCTGAATGAGTCCAGCCTGTCCTTTGGTTTCTGGGAAGAAACTGTGAAATACGTGACGTGGGTATGGAACAGGGTGCCACAGGGGCCCCTACCCAAGTCAATCACACCATGGGAGCGGTGCTTTAAGGAAAAGGCTGACCTGAGGCCTGCGCGGGTGTGGGGCACCATGGCATGCGTATGGCTTGCACAACCTCAAAGGGAGCATAAACTCAGTCCACGAGGTCGATGGTGCGTCTTTGTGGGAGTCTCACATGAGTCCAAAGCATGGCGTTTCTGGGACCCGATGCATCATCACTTCCTAGAAAGTAGGGATGCCTCGTTCTTGGAACACATGCCATATCGACAGTTCCGCACCTTGCGTCATGTCCCTCACATCACCCTTCCAGAGCAGTATCCAGACTATGTGAGTGTGCCTGTATTCATGCCTTACACACCCACTGTGCACACAGAGCCGTCACGGCAAAAAGAGAATACAAGAGAAACATCACCGGTACCCACAGACCTGTTGACACCCACTGATCTACTCAGCACAGAATCCAGTGCTCCTCACACACCGCCCGGGCTTCAGTCCCAAGTGTCTCAGAACAGCACAGAGAGCACTAAAACACCAACGCCACAGCCGGTGCGTCGCTCCTCGCGCAATGTAGCACGTGTGAACTATCGACAGTTTTACCACACAGCCGGACCTGTGAACGTGGACCACACCACTGTAGAACCTCAAACCCTTGCTGAAGCCAGGGGGCGCGTGGATGCGTCTGAGTGGGAGAAGGCTATGGTAGCCGAGCTAAACTCCCTTTTGGAGCATGGGATGTTTGAGCTCGTCCCACTGCCACCCGGGCGGAAGGCCATCGATGTCAAGTGGGTGTACAAGCTCAAAAGGAACTTGGCTGGACTCATTGAAAAATACAAAGCAAGGCTGGTTGCAAAGGGCTTTCACCAAGTACCAGGTCAAGACTTCACAGACACCTATGCACCAGTTGGGAAGTACGGAACGAGTCGAGCACTGCTGGGTGTAGCGGCTCATGAGGATTGGGAGATACATCAAATGGATGTAAAGAACGCCTTCCTCAATGGNGAAAGCCATCGATGTCAAGTGGGTGTACAAGCTCAAAAGGAACTTGGCTGGACTCATTGAAAAATACAAAGCAAGGCTGGTTGCAAAGGGCTTTCACCAAGTACCAGGTCAAGACTTCACAGACACCTATGCACCAGTTGGGAAGTACGGAACGAGTCGAGCACTGCTGGGTGTAGCGGCTCATGAGGATTGGGAGATACATCAAATGGATGTAAAGAACGCCTTCCTCAACGGGCCACTCGAGGAAGAACTGTATGTCAAGCAGCCAGAGGGGTTTGATGATGGTACAGATCGCGTGTGGCTGCTCCTCAAGGCTCTATACGGACTCAAACAGGCCCCACGCTGTTGGAATAAGGAAATTCGATCACAATGTAGCACGTGTGAACTATCCACAGTTTTACCAAAGTGTGAGCGATCCCTCTCTCTTCTTGCGTTGGAATCATGGCCTCCAAGTAGCACTGCTTGTGTATGTGGATGACCTGCTTATCTTGTCGCCCTCTCTTTCCCTCATCACAGAAACAAAAAAACTGCTCACCACGCACTACAGCATGACCGACCTGGGTGATGCAACAAATTTCTTGGGTATGACCATCACCAGGGACAGGGCTGCTCGCACACTGAGTTTGCATCAAGGACGGTTCATTGCACACCTCACGACACGCTTCCAACACTTGGTACAGCATCTTCCACGACATCATTCGCCAATGAGCCCTGATGTGTATGCACACCTCCTGGATGCAAACACCACTGACTATGGCCCGGACAGTGACCCCACACTCTACAGGCAAATCACTGGCAGTTTGTCATATCTTGCCCCAACCACACGTCCAGATATCTCATGCGCAGTCAACGTGCTGGCACAGTTCAGCCAACAACCAAGAAGCACACATCTTAAAGCATTGCTGAAGTTGCTGCGCTATGTGATGGACACAGCTGAGCTTGGTTTGGTCTTTGCCCCCTCTGTGAGTCCCNACCCCACACTCTACAGGCAAATCACTGGCAGTTTGTCATATCTTGCCTCCACCACACGTCCAGATATCTCATGCGCAGTCAACGTGCTGGCACAGTTCAGCCAACAACCAAGAAGCACACATCTTAAAGCATTGCTGAAGTTGCTGCGCTATGTGATGGACACAGCTGAGCTTGGTTTGGTCTTTGCCCCCTCTCTGTGTCCCTTGTTGGATGGGTACTGTGACAGTGACTATGCACGTGATCGTGGGGCTCGCAGTCGTGGTGGTTATGTGTTTCGAGTGTGGGGAACGGCAGTGTCGTGGCGTAGTGCAAAGCAGTCCTGTGTGGCACGGAGTGTGGCAGAAGCGGAGTACATGGCGTTGGGTGAGGCTGCATGTGAATGCATTTGGTTGGCACGACTGCTTGAAGAATTGGGACTGCACACTCATGCCATTGCTCTGCACAGCGACAGCTCTGCAGCACGCCGCATTGCAGCAAATGATGGTGTGTTGCACCCTCGCACAAAGCAAATTAGTGTAGAGCAACATTTTGTTTGAGAGGCAGTCGAGGCAGGTGCCGTCCAAGTGTGTCCCATCAGCGGCGATGCTCAGCTGACTGACTTTCTCACCAAGGCACTCCCATCTCCTGTGCTTCACCATCAGCTTGCGCATCTTGGTTGCATCCCCAACGCACTCACGTCCAAGGGGGCATGTTAATCCTCTCTGTATATATTTTTCCCTCCGGTGTGGACATGAGTGCGCAGGGCATGCTGACCAAGAGAGTGGAGGCGACGCACAGTGAGCCTCTGGGTCACGCTGGACCGCCGCAAACCATCAGACGTTCCTCATGTGCTTGCCTCCCTCTCACAGCATTGCCCTGATAGGTCCCTTGTGAAAACTCTGATTGTCCTCAGACCTGCAGGATGGTACACTCATTGAGAACCTAGATTAGTCCTAGTTTAGTACGTGACTTTGCTTGGGTTTTGGTGGAAATTGTGGACTGGGGGCATGTGCCCCGATTTGATGACACTTGAGGGCTTTGCCCTCGATCGAGCATGTTGTGCCGGCGAGACCTGCTCGCCGGCCGACGGGTGAGTCTCGCTCATCAAGACTCACCCACTCGAGCTCTTAGGTGTCAGAGCTCGACACTTAGAGCAAACAGAAGCGGATCCATGGCCAACGCAAATCTGACCCTAACTCCTTCCACACTTGACCGTTTGAAGTGAAATCAGTTGCATTGGATTCGTCTTGAGTTTCTCAGCAAGCCCCTGTCTTCACTTGCCTCTGCCTACCTGATACCAATGCAATCCATCCCAAATTCCACTCAAGCAAGCTAAAGTACTACTGGGACCCCATCGAGATATTCCTTGGCAGAGACGTCACACCTTTGCCTCCTATTCAAGTGGACAGGGACTGGAAATACGTGATCAAATATATCCTCTTTCAAGTGGCACGACTATGATGGTGCACACTATAAGAGAGAGCACAATGTCAAATCTCCGCGGCGTCGATCACTTGATTGATAGCTACTACCATTGCCCTCAGCCTAGGTCAACTTAGGTGCCAGGATGTCAGGAATAAAAGAGGGGAGAAGGTGTTATGTCCCACACATACGAGTCCCTAGAATCCGCGAGTGGGAATATCTATCCTTGAAATTGTGGCCTACTACTCGTTGACCTGAAGATTTTCACATTGTTTTACCGAGAGCATTTTGGCCAACTCCCCTGACCGTCAGTGTTCCATTCCCAAAGGATCTGACAACTTCTACCACTTTCAAGAGTGGTCGTCAGAAGCATTGCAAAATTCATCATTTTTTTAATACTCTTTGGTTGACTTCTCAATAGTGCTAGACTTTAATAATACTATGCCTTGATGTTCTTGAAGCCCCACAATTTCTCAATAGAACTTCTTGAAGTGACCTCTAATGGTGCGACTTAGCACGCATCACATAAGCTACTTGCAAGTTTCCTAGGACAGCTGCTACTAACAAGGCAACACTGTCCAGTCAATAATTGCACCAGCACAGAAGGCGGGTGTAGAAAAAACAGTGATTGGACTAGGCAAGATGCTTAGTCTCACAAGCGTAATAGCTTCAATGTGTAGAGAGAATGACAAGTGTCAAGCAGAAAGCATACACTCGTTGAGGCGCACTGCAGGTGACGCACACAGCAATGTCAATTTTTCCTCAAACTGGCCCAAAACCATTGTTTTGGCCGCAGCTCTGCACACAGGAATTGAATCTCAACACCCTCTAAACGTAGACATGTAGAATCTTGATCCGGAAGCCGGACTAGTTACATGCATAGATACGAAATGAATCGGTGGAGACACAAGATATGCAAATTGGGCTCAAGAGCTAGTCGATCGAGAACACTCTAGCGACTACAAAATGACTTCAAAGCACCCCAGCAAGAACCTAGGACACTATGGCAAGTGTTTGGCAGCTGTTGGTGGGTGGATTCACCACCCGTTGGAGCTCTGTTACTACCTGGGTTTGCATCAAGGATCTGCACGAGCATGGACACGGCCGAGTGGTCAGAATAAACTGTACACATAGACGTGGATGAGTCACGTCAAGACACTCCCTCATGATCTGATGGTACGTATGTCCACACACGTGCAGAACTGACACATGTCCGCCATGACATGCTCAAAAGTCCACACTAATACCCCCTACTTTCAGCCACTCTCAGGTAAGGGGCAAAACCTTAAGAACAAATAGCCACCATGAAAATTCTACATGCCAGTGCCTTGGTCAGAAGTCAGTCTGTTGAATGTTCGTGCCAACCCTGATGATGGAGATCACCTATCCTTCTACAAGATTACGCAAAAAGGATGCTCCACACCCATATGCTTTATGTACGTATGAAACACACCAGAGCTCTCTACAATAGCAAGATCACTCTAGTTGTTACGGTGCAAAATGATGTAAGGTAAAGACTTATGCAACTCACCAAAAAAGACATTGTAGCTACACCACCTCTGTAGCTCCATCTCCAAGCGCAGCATACTCAGCCTGTGATAATCTACGTACAGTCCAACCTTGCTTGCAACTGTGCCAGGACACATCTGTGCCATCTAGCAGGAACACGTAGCCTTTCCGACTGCATCAATCGGGGCTCCATGCCCACCCAGTCACTTTCTATGTAGTCGTCGAGTACAACCAAACACCGTTGTCAAATGCAAAGTCTGAGGTACAGTGTGGAGACAACGTAATACACCAATCACATAGGTGTGTATGGTAGTGACCAAGTACATTGGAGAGCCAATGAGGCGCAAGCTCAGGGTCACATCAGCTATATTTTCAAGCTCATCCACTCTTAGAGCATCCTTCTCATCAGGTGTAATGGAGGTGGAGGCTGTGGGAACTACACCAAAAAGGTTAACAAACCGTTCCTTCACAAGGCAAATGTAATGTGCATAATAGAGCAAGAGTGTCCACCGCTGAAGATCAAATATGAATGCCATCTGAGAAACACAGCTCTTGGACCAAGGTCCTTCATCCTGTAGGCAACCTAAAGGACTCCCTTGGCCTCCCTCACGGCCTCCATCAAAGGAGACGTAATGAGGAGGTCATCCAAATACAACATGATGGCAGTGAAGCTTTCAATAGTGCATCTGAAAAAGAGTACCATGTTGGAATCACTCAGCACGTACTTGACACATGTCAGTGTGCTAGTGATCTCTTGGTTCCAGCCCTGGGGTGATTGCTTCAAGTCGTACGAGGCCTTGTGGAAGGTAACAGCTTCTCGAAGGGAGCCCGGTGGGACGAAATTTCTGCCTGGACCATCTTAAAAACCAGAAAGAAAAAAAATGAGGCCTTGCGCAAGTGCCAAACGTTGTCATCGACCTCAAATCCTTGTGGCTAGACTATGTAGATCTCCTCCTCTACACTTCCATGGGAAAACACATTGCTCACGTCCATCCGGTGTAGCTCCCTGTCATGGAGAGCGAAAATCCCAAACAGAGTGTGAGTAGTGGTAATAGGGCCAAGGGTACGAAGGTATCAGTGAAATCCATGCCCTTAACCTGTGGGAATCCCTTGACCATAAAGCAAACCTTACAGCAATCAAGTATGTCATCATGCTCCACCTTCTTGCAGAATACCCACATGGCCTATACAGCCTTCCACTAAGGCAAGAGGTCCAAAATCTCATAGACACCGTGGTCACAGATGGCTCTTACCTCATCTTCACAAACACCATGTCACAACTCTGTAACCTGAGTCGATAGTGTCTCCTTCAATGTGCCTAGATCAGGCAACATCGAGGAAGAGCTATAGGTGGCTAAGACACACGCCTCTGGACACAACCTGACTACCACCACGTCAGCTACGATATCATAAGTGACTGAGAACTCTCGAAAGATAAACTCATGACCGACAGGACACGCTGGGTGCACCTCGGTGTAGTTCGCCGAGACACTTAAGTCAAGGGCCTTACTTCTGAACTCTCCACTCTAAACACTATGAGTTAGGTGTCTATGCACCCAGTCAACACTCCGCTCAGCCCCAAAGGCCAGTGGTCAGAGATGACCACCGGGCTCGCAGGAGTAGCCCGATGTTGAGTGCTAACCTGGGGCGGAGGAGGAGTCTAGTGGGCCACAAGCGTAGGGATTGGTGACTCGCACGGAAGGGAAGAGGATACAGGAGGAGCATGGACACGTATTGGCTCGCACGTAGGATGAGCAGGTGTAGGCACATGAGTAGGTGTGACTGGAGATGTTTTCACAGGCACGGGATCAGGTGTGCGAGAGGGAATTGACACTTCCACGAGATGAGGTATTTCAGGGGGGACAGACGCCGGCGTGGGATCAACTGTGCTAGAGGGGAATGCCATAGGCATGGGATCAGGTGTGCTAGAGGGGACTAACGCTGTTATGGGATCATGTGTGCCAGAGGGGACTGGTGGCATGGGATTGGATGTGCTAATGGGGAACGATGAGGCTACTCAGCCTACAAGCCATGATGCCCGGATCATTTGTAACTAAAGACCGGACCACAAGCAAGGAGACCCGGACGGACCCATGTATAGGACGAGAATTCCCTATCCGTCAAGACGCCACACAAGTGGGAACGTGGGCGGCGACGAGTGATAGAATACTGGATAAGTTGAGGGAGGTGACAGTCTCAAAGAAGAGAGCATCTCAAGACTTGACAATATGATGGTAAGTGGGGTCCCAAAAGCGTCAAGCTTTCAACCGCGAGGCGATGCGGAGAAGGCACACATACAACCCCGAAAGTGAGACCTGAGACCCCTCACGGTCCTCTTTGTCCCAAATACAGGCGAGGAACCCCCAAACGCGATCGGGACGGAGATCAACGTAACGACCGAACCATAGTATATACGGTATAACATGGTCCAGAAGAATACCATGCAACAGGCAGTTCCAGACCCATGTCATGTAGGAGAAGCAAAGGACTTTGAAAGACCGTACTCAAAGTATATGATATGGACCACTTCCTCCATGGTGCGGTTCCAACGCTGAAAGACACCGTTCTGTTGTGATGTTGCGGGAGCGGATAGTTCATGAAAGGCACCATGCTTAGCAAAGTAGGCATCCATCTTACCTAAGAACTTGCCACCATGATTTGAGCAAAATGTTGGAAAGGTGTGATGGTCCTCACACTTAGCCATCACTAGCCACAGGCGGACTTCTAGGACGATGTCACTTTTATGGCAGAGGCTGTAAACCTTCCGCATCCTTGTGAAGTCATCGGTTAGGGAACAGGGAGGACCGAGTGGACCAACTTTAATGGGCATAGTGTCTGTGAGGTGGATTCAGGGCAAGTGAAGCGATGCATCTTGCCCTTGGCACAAAAGGATGCAATCGGTCTTGGTCAGCTTCTTAAAGGAATCCGCATTCAGACCAAGGCTGGGTTGTGTTCAAATGAGCTTGGACACAATGTTTGAGCTTGCGTGACAGGCCACGATGCAGCAAACACTGGTGCCCAAGAGAGAGTTCACCAATCAGAAACATGCCTGCATAAGAGGTCGAGGAAAGAAGAACGGAGTGAGGGTGGTGAGCGATGCGGTACAACTCATCAACAACAGATTCACGTAGGACGAAATCATGAGTATCACAAGTGGAAACAGTTGTAGAGTCATCGGAGTGATCAACACAGAGACCCATTCGAGTGCACGCACAAACAAACAGTAGGCTCCGCTCTACAGCAGGAACATAAATCATGTCACAGATATACAGTGCCTTACATATGTGACGTGATTTATGTTCCTATGTCACAATGTGGATGGAAGGGATAGAAGCAAATCGTGAAAGGAAAAGCAATTGGTTTGAATTGAATGCAAGAGACAGCAGACGGCCTAAGAAACCTCCATAACATCATCGTCATCATCATCACCACCCTAACTGCCGCCGTCGTCTTTCCCATCTGTGCCAGCAGCACCCTCATCATCTGAGTCGTTGAGGATGGAAACCCTCATGAGTCCCTATCGTACTGCTGCAACTGCCTTCCTAACCTCCTTCCTACACTTCTTCTATTTCTTCTCCTCCTGCAGCAGCTCTTTAGCCACAACCCCACTTGGAGACACTCGGAAGTCTGCAAGCGCTGGATCATTGATCCACGTCTTGAGCGTGAGCAGATCCTCCACGGTGAAGTTGCTCGAAATGTGCCTGAAATCTGTCACAACTCTCCCACCCAGGGAGAACATCCGCTCAAAAGGCGTGCTGGTTGCATGAACAGCAAACAGGTTGAGCACGACAAGAGCAAGCATGGGGTACTTCTTTTGGTTGTCAGGGTAGAAGTGGAGCACGTTGCACTTGCGCCCAGCGTGTGTTCTTCTTGTAGTCCTGCACCTCTTGCTCCAACGAGTTGGGCGCAACCTCCAGTGGTTCCTGCTCTGGCTCGTCGTAGAGCTCGTCCATGGTGTCTCTAGAGCAACCTCCACCATCTTCTTTTTGGGCCTCTTATCCCTGTTCACTGTCCGCCTCTTTGCTGTTGCAGTTGGGCTTTCCGCTGCACAAGAGGTACCTCTAGCTGGGCTATCCGCTGCCCGAGAGGTACTGGTTTCACCTGCACGGGAGCCAGTGCTGTTGGAGACACCGGCATCTGCACGGGAGACACTGGCAACTGTGCTGGAGACACCGGAAGCTTCACGGGAGCCGTTGCCCAAGGTACCTCCACCTGCACGGGATCCGCTGCCAGAGGCAGCTCCAGCTGCACAGGAGACAGCTGCAGTTTCCCCACCTTGCTTCTCCTCAACCTCCTCGTTCCTTTGTGCCTTTACAAATTATGGCTGCAGCCATGCTACAATCTTCACCTCCAGTTCTGCTGCCGACTTGATGCCCATGAGCTTGTGGATTCCGTCAAAGTAGCAAAGTCTAAAGCGCGGATCCACAAACGTCGCCACAACGTGATTCATGTTACACTTCTTCACGTACTTCTTGAGCTGCCCAAATGGAAAAATAACCACACAACACAACCATAGCAGAGAAACAACATGTTTGCACGGTGGCATGATGCAGTGTATTAGCAAATATCCAGCAACACAGTGTGTAACACAAAAGCATGGTGCTGTGCAAGGCAAAAAAACATGCACATACATACAAACAGCAGGACCATTGCATGGTGGATTGTAGAGCAAAACAACGGGCGCCTTGTCAGCGACTGCCTTGAAGCCTTCATTGAGCTTGAGCAGCAGCTGCTCGGTGGTGTCCAACAGCTTCTTCTCCTTCTTCTTCTTCTCGGCTGCTGCAACCTTCACCTACCAGTAGTGGATTTTTTGCAGCAACAAGCTGAAAAATGGCAGCACCAAGGAGATGGTTGGATACTTTCTGCTGCTGATGTCATCGGTAAAGCCTTTGAATGGCTTCAGCACCGCCGTCACTAGCCCCAGCAGCTCCCAGCTTGTCTCCAAGGGCTGCAGATGAGGTTCCTTACTCTCCAGCCACATGACAAGGGGGTCCATCAAGTGGACAACCCTCTGACACATGTCCAATGTTGAATTCCACCTGGTCAGTATATCGGCATGCAGCGACAAGTACTGCACTCCACACTTGGCAGCAGCAGTCATCAAGCTTTCCTCACGCTTGGCTGACTTCATCACAAAGTTCAAAATGTCACGTGCACAAGCAAGGTGGGCTTTCAAGTTTTCAGACTTGAGGAGATCCTGCATGGCAATGTTCATCGAGTGCCCCATGCATCGGATGTATCCATCCTTTGCGAAGTTCACGTTCTGTGGCACAAGGTAGTTGTCAACCAAACTGTCATTGACAGAGTCATTATCAACGGTGAGACAAAAAATCTTGTGCCACAAACCCCAGTTGCAGAATCCGACACGTGAGGGAAGGCAAGGGCCATGGTTTAAATGGTCCAGTTTTCAATCCAGTGGGCAGTGATACCCAAGTACTTCCTGTTGGCATCGGATTGCCAACCATCACAAGTGAAAGACACCCCTCCCTCCACGTTCTTGAACATCTTCTGCAAACCCTTGCAGAATGCAGCCGCCCCCATGCGGATCATCTTGCTGAGTGTGATACGGCCAACAAGCACGGTAAACGGATAACAGTGGAGGAAAGCCCTTTTCAGCCATGTTGACTCGATGGAGCTGAAGCGGATGTTCTTTTCAACGAATTGCTTCCACACACAACACAGGAAGTACTTTTGGTTGAAGGCGATGACCACCCCAGCGACTGACCGAGCCACAGCAGCGTTGCTACCATCCGCAATGGTGTTGACCTGATATGCTCCTTGTCCATAGTTGACATTTGGACAGGCACAAGACCGACTAGGCATGCACTTCTCCACTGGAGTAAGTTCCCTAAGTCTGGTCCAGATAGACAAGGCATGCACTGCTCCTTTGGAGCAAGTCCCCTTGGTCTCAAGTGGATAGTATAGCCAGCAAACACTACCCAGGACAAATCCTTGTAGCTTAAACGTTCCAGAGTTAGTCTCTAGACAGAAAGGTCCCTGGTCACATCCCAGCCCAGTGACTAGTTTTCTTTGTGACCAAAAGGGGGAGAGGAAGGTTCTAAGAGACATCTTAGAACATTCTAAGGTCCTTCCTGGTAGCTGGCGCCAATTGGCGGTCACAGGGAGCACCATGTAGGCAGGGGGGATGATGCAATCCAGATTGTCCCTAAAGAAGCTCATCCAAGGAGCCACTGCGTGCCTAGGCTAGAGGCTTTCTCTAGTACTATAAGAACCTGTAAATTTCCTGTCATTGAGTAAAGTTCTTACCTTTGAGACTCCTAACAGAGTTGTCCACCAAAGGCAGATACTAAAGAAGTATTCGTTGCTCTAAGCCCCAGGAGTTCGCTCCTCGCGCGAAAGTGACTAGGTGCTAAGGACATAGTGCAAGGAAGTGATTCCTATGAACTGCTCAGTGTGGAACCTTGGCTCTGAGGGTGATATCTCCTCTTGGTTGCAATGCCAAGAGCGGTCAGCGGGAACCATTGTGTCGGAACCCGTTTTCTAGACGGTCGCCTCAGGCAGGTTGACAAAGGGTTATGGGCCCACACTAACTAGTTGTAAGCCACGCTTCTGCGCACTCTCTCGCCCTCTCTGTCTTGCAGTGCACATCAGCTCCATCAGCTCCATCTGCTCCATCTACTCCATCAGCTCCAATAGCGGGTGCTGGCACTTAGCGAACAAGGGCCAAGGATAAGCTCTGCCCTTGGAGGTACGACCCTTGGGTCCTAACCAGGATAAGCTCCGCCCTTGGAGGCACGACCCTGGGTTCGCTAGTGTGCGTTCTTCTCTGCTTGCAATTGATCAACAGCTAAAGGGTAAGAAACAGATATACACCTTCTAAACCGGTAGCAAACAACAGCCTACATCAACCTACATCGGCTTCAATGAAGCAGAGAAGTAGAGAAGCAGAGAAGTAGTATGACGACACCCATGACGCTCACTCTTGAGCAGGTCAATAGTGGGATGTCAAAGTTTACAAGGATAAGTTTTCTCTTCTAGAAATGGCAATTTGAGATTGTCATGAGGGTGCGAGGCTACTTGAAGATGTTCCTTGGAGAAGAGGTTGAACCTCCAAAAACAGATGTTGGATATGAAGCATGGACTGTCAAAAATGACATGGCGCTTGCGATTCTTGTGCCATCAGTGCATGAGTCACAACATGTCCACCTCCAAGGTATCACACATGCATCAAAGGCTTATGAGAAGCTTGCACGTGTACACCAATGAACGGCCCTTGCAAATCGCCTCTTCATCCTTCAAAAGCTGATTTTGATGAGGGTGAGCGTGGGAGAGTCAACTCCAGACTTCCTACTGCACTTTGAATGATTGCTACAGCAAGTGACCCAAATCAACTATGATATTGACACCAACATGCAGGCCATGATCCTCCTCATAGTGCTACCTGAAAGCTAGGGTCCACTAATCACCATCTTTGGCGGTTGGAAGGAGGAGGATTTGACGTATGAGGCAGTGTCCAAGTACGTGCGCAACGAGGCCATGTGTCACAATGGTAGTGAGGCTAACATTTCAGCCTATGCTGCATAGTACGGTGGTCGTGGCAACAACTCCCCTTCTGGTCGGAGTGGCAACAGAAGTGGTGGCAGTGGAGGAAAAGGCAATAGTGGTGGTGGAAAGGGTTCAAAGCGTCTTGGGAAGTGCCATAACTGTGGTAAGCCTAGACATTAGGCACAGGAGTGCAAGGCTCCCAAGAAGGAAGACGGAGATCATGGTGGTAGAAACGAGGCAAAGGAAATGGTACAAAGGATTTGACGAACATGATGGCTGAGAGCGTGCCGGCAACCAAGGGAGCGGCATTGCTCAAGCGTGGAGCCTACGGGCTCGACTCTGGCACGAACCACCACTCTTCAAGGAAGAAGGATGGGTTCATCTCCATTGGGGACACTGAACGTCGCTTCAGGTGTGCCAACGATAGCCTTGTCCATGCGCAACGCAAGGGAGATAAGTTGATCAGCATCAACGTCAACGGTGCTGAAAAATACTTGAAGCTAGAGAACGTCTTCTACATGCCGTCTTTTGTGGCAAACCTCCTATCGGTGTCCAAAATCACGGACCACAACATGACGGTCATCTTCATGGAGGAGGAGGCCATGATTGTCAAGAATAAGGATATTAAGATCTCCTATCCCAAAGAGAGTCTTGTCGCACAGGTCCTAAGATTTGATGGGCTCTACGTGTTTCAAACCAAGCCCCTTGAGAGTACAAATGAAGAATATGTGGCGGTTGTAGAGCCCAAGTCTCCAAAGCCTGATGTTGCACCACAAGCCATCACCATGGCGGCCAACTCCTCCAACGACACAGATGCTGAGCTGTGGCACAAGCGGTTTGGCCATGTGGCTGACAGCACACTACAAGAGATAGAGCAGCACGAAGTAGTTCATGGGATGGAGAGATGCAAAGCCAAGGATGAGGGAAAGTGCAAGAAGCTGTGTGAGTCATGCCTCCAAAGCAAGGCAAAGAGAAAGCCCTTTGAGCATAATGGGCAACGTGCGGTAGTAATCTTGGACTTGATTCACTCTGATGTGTGCGAACCATTCCGCACTCCTTGAAACGGTGGCAGCAAGTTCTTCCTGACCTTCAATGATGATAACAGTCGCAAGATGTGTATCTACTTCCTCAAGACAAAGGGAGAGTTCAAGGAGAAGCTACAGGATTTTGTCGCTATGGTAGAGCGGCAGACAAGCAAGAAGGTCAAGGCACTGCGCATAGACAACGGTGGTGAGTACAAGGCGTGCAAAGGCTGGTTGAGCCAACACGGAATCAACCACCATACTACTACGCCTTACACTCCCCAAAGCAATGGCGTTGCCGTGCGGATGAATCAGACTATCCTCGGTATGACACGAAGCATGCTCTTCGACGCCAAACTCCCACCTTGCTTCTGGGCCGAAGCTGCAAGAACTGCTTGCTACCTAGTGAATCTCACTCCGGTAGCCGCGCTTGGCAGGCGTGGTAAGAAACAGCAAGACAAGCAGCTCAGGACGCCACAGGAGGCTTGGTCAGGAAAGAAGCCAGATGCCTCACACTTGAGGGTCTTTGGCTGTACTGCTTGGGTAAAGGTCCAAGCAGGAGAAGGAAGTGGCAAGCTAGATGCACGCGCTCGCAAGAGTGTAATGATCGGATACGATACTGCACACAAGGCGTACAGGTTGTGGGAGCAAGCGGCTCAAAAGCTCATCAGGAGCCAAGATGTCAAGTTTGATGAAAGGACGCTTGACAAGGGAGAGTCGTTGGATCCTGTCCATGCTCCCAAATCAAAAGAGTGGGTTGTGTTGCTCGAGTCAGGTGATCAAGCACCTGAGAACTAGCAGATTGTGCCGGTGAAGGATGGTGCAGCGGGGAGAGTGGCTATGCAGGCTGACACAGCAACGGACTCTGACACTGAGTCTGAGTCGTCCGAGGCCTCTGAGTCAAACTCTCAGGCCGGTGGCTCTTCCTCAAACAACAGATCCTGGAAGCGCAGGAGCAACAGAAGAAACTAAGCCTTGAAGCACCACCAGCAATACTTTGGCATAGTACGTGCCAGAAGAAACCTCCGTCCAAGTACGATGCCGAGAGTGCGGAATGGACCGGACTCACCTGGTCATGCTTGGCTTAGGGAGATCCTGTGACCGTAGCGGAGGCTATGAACATGCCAGATGCGGCCAAGTGGAAGGAGGCAGTGGATAGCAAACTTGCATCCATTGAAGAGAACGGAACATGGGTCCTGGTGGACAGACCTCCAAACACGCACGTGGTGGGGTCAAAGTGCGTACTCCGGAAAAATTTCAAGCAGGATGGTACAATTGACAAGTACAAGGCAAGAGTTTTGGCGAAGGGGTTCTCCTAGCGTGCAGGCTCAGAGTACAAGAAGACCTTCGCGCCTGTTGTCACCTTTGCCTCCATCAGATCCATGTTTGGCATCGCTGCTGCAAAAGATCTGGAGGTCCACCAGATGGACGTCAAGATAGCTTTCCTCTACGGGAAGCTGGACAAAGAAGTGCTCATGGAAGTGCCCGAGGGAGTGAAAGCTCAAGAGGGAAAGGTTTGCAAACTGGTCAAAGCACTCTACGGGCTGAAACAGGCCCCAAGGATGTGGTACAAGGAGATGGACAGCTTCATGGTCGTGCTCACCTTAATGCACTACTAGAATGACCCTAGTGTCTATGTGCGGGAGGATGAGCAAGGCCTGATGCTGGTTGCATTGTACGTGGATGACCTGATCATCTGCTTGTCGTCAGTCAAGCTGTTGAATAAGCTAAAGACAGATCTCAGCAACAGGTTTAAGATGAAGGAAATGGGTCTAGTCCAGTTCTACTTCGAGATAGCCGTCCACCGAAATCGAGCAGCAGGCACCATCGAGGTGAACCAGACCAAGTACATCATGGAGGTCCTCAAGCGCTACAACATGGAGGACTGCAAGCCCATCAGCACACCCATACCTACAGACATCAAGCTCTCCTCCTCCATGAGCCCAAGCATGGAAGAAAAACGGCGTGAGATGGAGAATAATCCCTACCAGTCTGCTTATGGCAGCCTCATGTATGTCATGGTAGGAACACGCCCTGACATTTGCTATGATGTGGGAGAAGTGAGCAGGTTTGTGGCCCTTGCAGGGCCACAGCACTGGCAAGCAGTCAAGCGCATCATGCGCTATCTAGAGAAGACACGACACATGGGACTCCAGTTTGGAGGCCAAGAGGGATCTGACCCGTTGCGACTGGTGTGCTACACAGACGCCGACTGGGAAGGAAGAATCGATGATAGAAAGTCCACCTCGGATTTTGTGTGCCTCTTGAACGGTGGTACACTCTCTTGGGCAAGCAGAAAGCAAGACTGTGTCTCCCTGTCTACTGCTGAGTCAGAGTACATCGCTCTGTCAGAATCATGCAAGGAGACACAGTGGCTACGCAGTTTGCTTGCTGAGATGAAAGTGCCACAAACGGAAGCAAGAGAGGTCCGTATCGACAACAAGAGTGCCATGAAAATGGCACAGGATGATGTCATCTCCCGCCAGACCAAGCACATCGACATCAGGTACCACTACTCATGCGACCTTGTCGCAAAGGAGATCGTGGACCTTGAATACGTGGAGACTAAGACGATCCTCGTAGATTGTATGACAAAGGCGCTTGACAGCAAATTGCACTCTGCAGGTACTGGAGGCATCGGTATGGTCAACGCAGCCAACGAAGACTGAGGCCAAGACTGCTGGAGAGAGGAGATATCTCACAGCTAATGGACAAAGGTGCAAGGGAGAGTTTGTTGACCTGATATACTCCTTGTCCATTGCTGACATTTGGACAGGCACAAGACTGACTAGGCATGCACTGCTCCCTTGAAGTAAGTTCCCTAAGTCTGTTCCAGATAGACAAGGCATGCACTGCTCCTTTGGAGCAAGTTCCCTTGGTCTAAAGTGGATAGTATAGCCAGAAAACACTACCTAGGACAACTCCTTGTGGCTTAAACGTTTCAGAGTTAGTCACTGGAGCGAAGGGTCATTGGGTGAAATCCCAACCTAGTGATTAATATTCTTTGTGACCAAAGGGGGGACAGGAAGGTTCTAAGAGACATCTTAGAAAATTCCAAGGTATTTCCTGGTGGTTGGCGCCACTTCGCGGTCATAGGGAGCGTCATGTCGGCAGGGGGGATGATGCAATCCAGATTGCCCCCAAAGTGGCTCATCCAAGGAGCCACTTCGTGCCTAGGCTAGAGGCTGGCTCTAGGACTATAAGAACCTGTCAGTTGCCTATCATTGAGTAAAGTTCTTACCTTTGAGACTCCTAGTAGAGTTGTCCACCAGAGGCAGACACTAAAGAAGCATTCGTTGGTCTAAGCCCCAGGAGTTCGCTCCTCACGCAAAAGTGACCAGGTGCTTAGGACACAGTGCAAGGAAGGGATTCCTGTGAACTGCTCAGTGTAGAACCTTGGCTCTGAGGGTGATATCTCCTCTTGGTTGCAATACCAAGAGCGGTCGGTGGGAACCATTGTGTCGGAACCCGTTTTCTAGACCGACGCCTCATGTAGGTTGACAAATGGCAGCTGTGGTGACAGCGTTTGTCTGTGCAAGGCAAGCTTTTTGGAGGCTTCCATCTGCTTCAGCTCACCCCACTTTTGCTTGTACTACAGAGGCAAATGCTTCAACATTCCAAGTGTTTCTGTCATTCATGGCAAACGTACCCTTCTTCTCTTTCAACTTCTTTGCGGGGCAGAGTTGGCACGGTGCGTGAGGTTCCCCATTGATTATGACGAGCATAGAGACTGTCCAGGCCAGACTAGGCCGCTTCTTGCACAGGCCGACTCGTGTGGCTATGCCTTCAATAGCCACGGCATCCAGAGTAGTCGCGGAGCTTGCAGCTGGTTCAGCATATCCAGACGCTCTTGCTGCCGAAGCCATGGTGGCATCTGATGCGAGGCACGTTGGGGCAGTGCAGCCGCTAGAGTGGTTGGCTGGAGTGCCTAGCACCTCCAGCCTGAGGCGGGTACTCACACGGGCAATGCCTACACCTGTGGCAGAAGGGCGGGCATCCTAGTTGGGAATACGAGTGGAAAGGTGAGTGGGCATCCTAGTTGGGAACCTCGGGTGGCTGAGGGTAGAGGAGGGGGGGAGCAGGGATCGTAGCCTCGTCTCTCACGTCAGGCAGGCCAGGTGCTCTGAACTTCATGTGGCATCCTTAGAAATGTAAGCGGGTGAATTTGTTCCAGTGAGGGGGTAAGGGGGCTATGCGCGATGGAAGTTGTCCCAAAAAACTCAGGTTGCCCACTAGCTCTGTCCGGTTTTTTTGCCCACACCCGTAACGAGCGGACCCGCGAGTCCGAGTTGAGTCAAACATATTGGATTTGGAATCGCAAGTCTAGGAAAAGACTCGGACTCAAGAGTCTTGCTCACGAGACCTCGTATGTGATTTACAAGCTTAGGGGGAATTCGGTGTCGATTGTTTTTGCCCCTTGTTCAGTGTCTTGGGATGGATCAGGAATGCTCTGCCCCTTGTGGAGGTATGACCCCTGGATCCGTTGTGATACGACTCAACTATGCTTTGTCTCATGTGAGATAATACTTGTGAGTACACCATGTGGGTGAGTGGTTACCTTGGCCATTTTGTTGATTTGGCCAAGTGAGAGGTCATGAGTTTGATCCTGGCCCCATGCACATCTTATTTGCTATGGAAGATTCCAAGAAAAAAAAACCGTAGCTTCTTGGATGCTACATGATTGGTTTGTCACCTTGAGAGTAGGATGCTTATGTGTCAAGCCTACAGTGCAAGTCTATTGATGTGGCCGGTTCAGGCCATTTCCGAGGAATGTGCTTTTGAGTTCTAGGACTCGACAGACAACAATAAAAGGACTTGTCTTCCATGCTGATCGATCAACCCTTGCTTGATTCTCTCTTACGTATTGACAAATTGAGCTCTTCTTGAGATGTAATGCTAAGGTGTTAGTACTCCCAAAGGTGAAGTGTGTGCCTGATTAAGTTTGGGGTGTATGACACATGTCAACAAAGCAAGAAGGCCTAAAAACCTTTGTGAGCTTTTCAGTTTCGCGGCTTCTCTTCCAGAGGTGTTAGCTCAGTAGCTAACAAAGGGTTATGGGCCCACTCCTCTGGTTAGAGAAGTTTCACGCACGCAACCGCTAGGACCCAAGCAATGAGAGCGCCTTCTTTCTCACCCAACTTATCTGTTTGGAGGTCAACATCAGCAGGAGGGGAATGCAACACATCTGCACCTTTCTACCTTGTGAGCTGATATCAGCCTACATCACTCTACATCTGCTTGCAACGGCCAACGTGAATAGGGGAAGCAGTTGCCTCTTCTTACCGATAGCCTTCAGTGGCCTCAAACGTAGGTACATCGGCATCAATAACAGGTGTAGCAACTGTAGCAGTTGTAGTTGTAGGGATGGCAGGGACAGGGGAACCCGGCAATCATTCGCCCATCCTCAATTTTGATGGAGAGGGATTTGCTCTCTGGAAGTGGAAATTTGAGATCATCATGGATGACACGGATCTGCTATGATATTTTGACGGAACTATCCCAGCACCAAAGGAAGAGGGTGTTGACCTTGTGGCATGGGTCAAGCTCAACAAGAAGGCTCTTGCCATTCTTGTGTCCTCCATACAACCCTCAATCCTTTCACACATCAGCGGTTGTATAGTGGTAGCTGCGGCATACGCCAAAGTCGGCAAGGTGTTTCATTCCTCCTCACTTCCCAACCGTCTATACATTCTACAAAACCTCATTAGCATGAGGCTTGGCGAAGGGGAGGATTTCTCCGACTTTATGCAAAAGTATGAGATGTTGTTGCAACAAGCCATTGGCATGGGGTGGGACCTAAAATCCGATATGCAAGCCATGATTTTTCTGATAATGCTGCCGGAAAGCTGGGGCCCCATGACAACGGTGATTGGAGGATGGAATGAAGATCAAGTTTCCTACACCACCATCTCCAAGTATATGCGGAATGAAGCCATGCGTTGTAGCAGCAATGAAGCAAACATGGCTGCCTTTGCCTCATGGAGCAGCAGTACCTTCCGCAATACCTCCTCCTCTTAGTACAAGGGAAACAATAGCACTAGCAAAATTGGAAAGGGTGCAAAGCGCCAAGAAAACTGCCATAACTGTGGCATAGCTGGACACTAGGCTCAAGAGTGTCATGCACCCAAGAGCAATGGAGGAGACGGGGATGAATGGTGAGGGGAAAATGGTGAGAAGGATCCCACAAGCTTGATGGCTGAGTGTGCCTTCAACAAAGGGAGGGCAATACTCAGACCAGGAGCCTACGGCCTTGACTCGGGCACAAACAAGCACACCACTTACGAGAAGAGAGACTTCATCTTTTTTGCTTCATGCAACAAGAACTTCAGAGTCGCCAATGGCAAGGTTGAGGCACCTGAGGGGATTGATGACAAGCTCGTCACAGTGGGTGTCAAGGGTGGAGATTCCGACCTCAAGCTAGAGGGGGTGGTCTAGTTTTCCTCCTTCACAGCCAACTTGCTCTCCGTCTCTAAGATAACTGACCATGGCATGACTTTACAGAGAATGAAGCGGTGATATTCCCCACCAAAGACATCAACATCTCCTACTCTGTCAAGAAGGTTGTGGCACAGGTTCCTCGCGTTGTTGGACTCTACGTCTTGCAGACCAAAACAACAAGTTCAATGGTTGAATCTTTGGTCGACAGGAATGATGAGGAGGACAGCTATGTAGAATGAGGTGAGGAAAAACATGTTGGAGCAGTGGAAGCACTAGCGGTAGATGATTCGGCAACAAAATTGTAAGCAAATGCAACCATCGAGCCTGTTCATTCTACCCTGTGCACATCCTCCAAAAACTTGTGGCATAGGCACTTTGGGCACGTGGCTCATCGCACATTGGAGCTCATGGGAAAGCAGGAGCTAGTGCGTGCAATGGAGCTAGGTAATGAGGCAGAGGGAGCCGGGATCATGTGTGATCCGTTCCTTCAAGGAAAGGCGAAAAGGAAACCCTTCAAGTGCAATGGCACGCGTGCTCTCACACCTCTTGATCTCATCCACTCTGAAATGTGTGGGCCCTTTTGCATACTATCAAATGGAGGCAGCAGATGTTTCCTCACATGCATCGATGACAACAACCGCAAAATCTGGAAATACGTTCTCAAAAATAAAAGTGAGGTGAAGGAGAATCTACAAGCCTTTGTCGCTATGGTTGAGTGACGGAGTAGAAAGAAGGTGAAGGCATGTGGGACAGACAATGGGGGAGAGTACAAAGCCTATAGGGAGTGGCTCAAGTTGCAGGGCATTGAACACCAGAAAACTCACACTACTCACCTCAAAGCAACAGCGTAGCAGAGAGGATGAACCAGACCCTCTTGAGCATGACAAGGTGCATGCTCTTTGATGCAAAGGATGATGGCACTCATGTTGTCAACATTGAGTACCGTCGGCTTCCTTTGCAACACGCCGATTTCCTTTAGCAGCCGCCGCAACCACAGCATCTCCTTTACGGCTTATGTGATGTACTCTGCTTTGGTTCTGGACAGCGCCACGCAGTCCTGCTTCCTACTTGCCCATGAAACTGCTACACCACCAAGCACAAACACGTACCCTGACGTTGATTTTCTGTCATCCACATCACCAGCCCAGTCGACATCCGAGTAGCCAACCAACTCGAGGGAGTCGTCACGTGCTCCCCCTCCAAACACGAGCCGTGATTGTTTTGTCGCCTTGAGACAGCGAAAGATCCGCTTCACCGCTTGCCAATGCAGCGGCCCGGGGTCAGCAACGTAACGGCTAACTTGGCCCTCCGCGAAGGCGAGGTCGGACCGCGTCGCCACCATAGCGTACACATGCTCCCCACAGCAGACTGGTATGGCACACCTGCCATCTCGTCCTTCTCTTCAACCATACTTCGGCCCATGCTCGAGCTCAGCTCACATGTGGTGGTCATGGGTGTGCCGATGAGGTTGCACTCCTCCATGTTGTAGCGGCGGAGCACCTCTTGCACGTATTTTGCTTGCCCCATCTCCAGTGTGCATCCCTTGCGGTCCCTCTTGATGGCGATGCCGAGGTAGTACTCGAGCTCGCCCATGTCGATCATTTTGAACCGACCGCCCAGCTGCCGCTTCAGGTTCACCAACTCCTCCATGTCTGATGACACAACAATGAGGTCATCCACGTAAAGGACCACGATCTTGTACAACCCCGGCTGCTTCCGCACGTACACGCTGTAATCCGCCTTGCAGCGCTTGAAGCCAAGCTCGCCCATGAAGCCGTCCATTTTCAGGTAGCACATGACTGGCGCTTGCTTCATCCTATAGAGCGCCTTGCCAAGCCGGTACACCTTCCCCGGCGGCGCGTCCACCCCCTCCGGCACCTCCATGTAGACCTCCTTGTCCAGGTCGCCGTTGAGGAATGCAGATTTCACATCCATTTGATGGACTTCGTAGTCGCGCGCCGCCGCCACCAAAAGGATAGAGTAGATGGAGGCGAACTTCGCCACCGGTGTAAAGCTTTCATCGTAGTGTTCACCCTTCCGCTGAGCGTACCCCTTTGTGACCAGCCACGCCTTGTACCGCTCCACCTTCCCCTCCTTGGTGAGCTTATTTTTGAAGATCCAATTGGAGCCCATGATTTTTGCGCCCTCCGGCCTGTCAATCTGCTGCCAAGTGACATTCTCTTCATGGGAGGCGAGCTCAGATTTAATAGCTCCCTCCCACTCAGCCGCATCCTTCCCTTGCAACGCCTCCTTGACGGTCTCCGGCTCCTCTTGCACAAAGAACACTCGAGTGAGCCCAGTCCAGATGCCCTCCTCGGCATCGTGCCTCTTTTCCGTCCTCCTTGCGCGTCCGCTTCTCTGGCGCTGCTGCTATTGAGGCTACTGCCGGTGCTGCCACTACTGCTGCTGTTGCTGCTATCCCCTTGCAGTGCCACTAGCACCGCTTGCCTGCTCCCCCTCTCTCATGGACCGTGGGGATGCAGGCTCATTCCCCACCTCTCTGATCAGCTCCAGTGCTGCCGGTGCTTCGGACTCATTGTCCGACTCGGCTGAATGCAAATCAGCTGATCCCACATCACCCAGATGGTTCTCGCAGGCTGGAGCCGATGGGACGTTACCCTCTTTTGCGTCCTCTAACGACTCCCCCTCAAGGAGTGGCAGCCACTCCCCCCCCCTTGGAGAGACCCACGTCCTTGTCCGTCCAATGGCTGTCCTTGTCAAACGTGACATCGTGACTCTTCACGATCTGCCTCCGCGGGTCAAAGAGCCGGTACGCCTTGATCCTGCTCTCGTACCCGATGAAGATGCACCCCTCCCGTGCTTGCACAACAGCATGTGCAACACATCCAAACGTGCCGAGGTGAGCCACAGTCGGCTTCCTCTCGCTCCACACTTCTTATGGCGTCTTCCACGCCTTGGAATCCGTGTCTTTTAGTGGCTTTTTCGGCGTCAGGTTCATGGCATACGCTGCTGTCCGTGCCGCATCGCCCCACTACCGCTGCGTGAGGCCGGCATCGCTCAACATGGACTGGACCATGTTGAGGATGGTGCAGTTTGCCCTCTCGGCAACGCCGTTCTGCTGCACAGAGTGTGGCGTTGTTTTCTGCCACGCAATCCCCTTGCTCTTCATCCATGCCGAGCTGCCCTCGTACTCGTTACCGTTGTCGCTCCGGAATGCCTTCACCTTCAACCCTGGTTGTTGCTCCACTGCTGCCACAAACTCCTACATACATGTCAGGATATCACTCTTCCCCTTGATGATGTAGAGGTAGAGCTTGCGGCTGTGATCGTCGATCAAGGTCATACAGTAGCAAGCGCCCTCGATTGAGCTCTCAAATGGTCCACACACGTCAGTGCTGACCACCTCCAGCTTTGTCGATGAACGCATCCCTTTGCCATTGAACGGCTGTCGTTTTGCCTTGCCAACCATGCACGGCTCGTACACGGCATTCTTGGCTGCATCGAGGCCCTTGACCTCAAGGCCCCGCACCACTTCCTTCTTTGCCATGTCCTTTACAGTTGACGGAGTGATGTGACATAGGCGGTGGTGCTATAGGTCCAGGTTTCCACCATCCTTTGTCACGAGGCTGACGGCGTCAGTCTTTGCCGCATCAGCAAGAACCTTGGTACGAAGAAGGTACAGGTCCGCCTCCCTTTTACCACGTGCAATCACCTCGCCATCCCCCTCCTTCCAGATGATGGCCTCTTTCTTGTTGAACAGTACCTCGAGCCTCTTGTTGGTAAGGCGGCTCATCGACAGCAAGTTTGCATCAAAGTTGGGCATGTGGAGCACATCGTACATGGTACACAGAATGACTTTCCCATTCACCACCGACTCAATGCAAACTTTGCCTTCGCCCGCGGCCAACTCCGTTTTGCCATTGGCCACAGTCATGCGCCACTCGGTGGCGCAGTAGGTGACGAATGCCGCCCGGTTGCATTGTGTGTGGCGGCCTGATCCTGAGTCGATCACCGTGACTTCTGGATCTGTCAAGTTGGTAGACTCCCTGGCCATCATGGCTTGGATGTCCTTCTTCCCACCCTTCCCGGGCTGGTCCGACTTCTTGTTAGGATAATCGCATGCGTAGTGGCCCTATTTGCCACAGTTGTAGCACTCCCCCTTGTTTTCACCTCTCTTGGTGTCCTGCTTGGCACCCTTCCTCTTCTTGTCTCCCCCTCCACCTTGAGGGCGGATGGCATAGGCGGAACTTGACATTGCCCCGCTCTCTCTTCCACCACGCTGCATTCATTCATTGTGAACGTACTCAGCCACCATCGGGTACTTCAGCTCATCGGCCGACCAGCCGTCCACGATGGTGATCATGGGACTCCAACTCTCCAACAAGGCCAGGAGGAGGATCATGGCTTGCAACTGAGGATCCACCTTCCATCCGGTGGCAACGCACACATCAGTGAGGGACTCAATGTGCTGCAGGATCTCAATGATATCGTCACCTTCATTGGCTCGGAGGGTGACGAGCCTCTTGAAGACAAAGAGCTGGATGGTAAGATTGGTGGACTGGTAGATGGTGCAAAGCTTCTTCCAGGCCTCCGTGGCCTCCGTGCTTTCCTTGAATCAGTGCGCGCTGTAGCAGAGCTAGCGTTAACATCAATAAAGCAAGAGCCTTCTTGTTGCGCTTCTTGTACTTTTCCACTTCCTCCGGCGTCGCGGTGTTCGGAGGGGCAGTCTCTTTACTGTTGACCAGCTCAAGTAGGCCCTTGTCATCAAGGTAGACCTCAAATCGCCACCTCCACAAGGGGAAGCCGTTCCCATCAAACTTGGAGATGGTGCCAATGCTCTCTTGCTCAATCGTTGCCATGGCGCGCGACCGTAGCGTGAAGGTTAAGGAGCTAGGGTCCTTCTAGGTACGTGGGTCCATAACCCTTTGTTGGCTCTAGTGGGTATGGAGGCACCCTCAAGGATGCGTAACTCTCACTGGTTCAAAGTACCAAGGTTTGGGGCAGCCAATGGACACCAATGGTGAAGAGTGTGGAACACAAGGGTCATGGATGTGAGTGGGCAGAACATGTCGTTTTCAGTAGATCTTAATCAAAACACGTTTTTCTTAATTATCATAGTACAATTATATCAGATCCTTATAGCCTGTGATCTAAGCTTTCCAACGCATCCAAGCACGCCCAAAACGGAGCAGTAGAGCCTCTGCTATGGCCGTCGAAGTAGTCATTGGTGGAGCCGCCCACCTTGCCTTGCACTCTAGGCAACGGGAGGCGCTTCGACGATGACCCGTCGAAGCGTCTTTCCTTGCCCAGAAGTCAAGGAGAAGTTCACCCTGGTCAACCGGAGTCTTTTGGTTGCTTCCTTTATGGCCCTGGTGCATTTAGGGTCGTTGGAGACAAACTCGGATCACCGGCGGTGGATTATCCCGCTACTCATGGCGGGTACTAGATTCCACCCCTCCAACACCTGAATTTCGGGCTAGGCTAACTTTCTGAATACTCACTCCAGTTGAGCAAGTCAAAGCTTGATCCTGCATGGAAAAATCCAAGGAATCCAAATACAAAGTCAAATTAGATGTTCAACCACTCCTTAGTGGTCAAACCAGGGAGTACGATCAACGGTACTCATGGCAAGGGGCACACCATGCCAACAAGTGGCTCACTCTCCTTGAGGAGGGAGACGAAGCACCAGCACAATGCCATGGGATGGGTGCTGCAACAGGGAGAGGAGCTAATGAAGATGAATTGGAGGAATCAGACTCTGATTCCGATGAATCCGATCCTCCGGGACATGAGGAGGATGCCTCTCCCATCATCAGCAATGAACCAGACCTCCAACCTCCACATCAACATCACCAGCCAGCAGGTTCAAGGAGCGGTTCATGCCTCAAAGTACCTCGACAGCATTACAACACAGATAGGGTTGAATGGACCGGATTCAACTATTCATTCTTGGTTCAATAGGAGCCCACGTCTGTCGCAGAGGTACTCACTCGGCCGGACAAAGCGGAGTAGGATGAATCGATTCGTAGTGAACTCTGCTCCATCGAGGAGAATGGGACATGGGTGTTGGTGGAGAGACCTACCGGGGCTCGCGTTGTGGGGTCCAATTGAGTGCTGAAAGTAAAAAGGAAACAGGATGGCAAGATAGACAAGTACAAGGCACGGGTGGTAGCAAGGGGTTCTGGCAACGGCCTGACGCAAAGTACGATGAGACCTTTGCTCCAGTTGTTATTCTTGCCTCCATCCGGTCAATGCTCGCCATTGCTGTTGCCGAGAACATGGAGGTCCAGTAGATGGATGTCAGGACAGCCTTCTTTTACGGCAAAATTGACAAGGAGGTATTGATGGAGGTTCCGGAGGGGGTTGACGCTCTCGAAGGAAAGGTGTGCACATTGGTGAAGGCGCTTTATGGGCCAAAACAAATGCCAGGTCTTTGGTACCAGGAGATGGACACATTCATTGCCAAGTAGTCCTTCATGCACTACGACAATGACCCTAGCATGTAAATGCATGAGAGCGACAAAGGGACCATGTTGGCCGTCTTGTACGTTGATGACCTGATTCTATGCTTTTCTTCAACGCAGCTGCTAGAAAATCTCAAGGGGCAGCTGAGTAGCAGATTCGAGATGAAGGACATGGGTCCTCTTGACTTCTATCTCGGAATTTCCATTAAGCGCGACAGAGCAACAGGTACCATCAGCCTGAACTAAGAAAATGCATCCACTCCATCCTCAAACGATATGACATGGCAGATTGCAAGCCTACCAGCACACCCATGAGCTCAGAGTGCAAAATCTCCACCTCCATGTACCCATCCAACAAAGCGGAGAAAACTGACATGCTGGGCATCCAATATCAGTGTGCAGTGGGTAGTCTGATGTATGCCATGGTGGCCACCTGACCAGATATAACCCATGTTGTTGGGCAGGTGAGCCGGTTTGTGGCCAATCCCGGTCCACTTCACTGGCAAGCCGTGAAGCGCATCATGCGTTACCTTCAGGGGAAGCCACAGGTGGGGCTCCAATTTGGAGGCATTGCTGGATGTGTGTCACTCTGTCTCATGTCCTACACCAATGCTGATTCGGGAGGGAATATCGATGACAGAAATTCTACCTCCGGCTTCGTGTGTATGCTCAATGGAGATGCAGTCAGTTGGGCAAGTCGCAAGCAAGAATGTGCCTCTTCGTCAATAGCTGAAGCTGAATACATCGCCTTGGCTGAGGTATGTAAAGAGATGTAGTGGCTACGAAGCTTTCTCTCTGAGATGAAGGCACCACAACCAACGGCAACGGTCATCAAGATTGACAACATGAGCGCGATTGACATGTCCGAGAACCCTGTCCTCTCCAGGCACACAAAGCACATCGAGATCCGCTACCACTATGCTTGAGACTTGATCTACAAGCAAACAGTGGAGCTTGAGTATGACGGTACCAAGCTGAACCGGGCTCACATGATGAAAAAGCCACTCAACAAGGATCTCCACCAAGCGGGCAGGCAAGGTATTGGCATGGTCAACGCAAGTGATGAAAAATGATGATGCTCATTGAGGCAAGGTGCAAGGGAGAGATTTGTTCATTGTTTTTACAAATTGTTCACTATTTTAGGACAGATGAGGAATTCTCTGCCCCTTGTGGAGGTATGACCCCTAGATCCGTTGTGATGTGACTCAACTATGCTCCGTCTCATGTGAGATATGACCTATGAGTACACCATGTGGTTGAGTGGTTACCTTGGCCATTCTGTTAACTTGGCCAAGTGAGAGGTCATGAGTTTGATCCTGGCCCCATGCACATCTTGTTTGCTATGGAAGCTTCCAAGAAAGAATGTCCGTAATTTCTTTTATGCTACATGGTCGGTCTGTCACCTTGACACTAGGATGCTTATGTGTCAAGCCAATAGTGCAAGTCTATTGGTGATGTGGCTGGTTCAGCCACATCACCAATAGGCCACTTCACACGAATGTGCTTTTGAGTTCTAGGACTAGATAGACAACTGTAGAATGACTTGTCTTGCATGCTAATCAATGAACCCTTGCTTGATGCTTTCTTGTGTATTGACGACTTGAGCTCTTCTTGAGATATAATGCTAATGCGTTAGTACTCTTGAAGGTGAAGTGTATGCTTGATTAAGTTTGGGATCCATGACACAGGTCAACAAAGGAAGAAGGCCTCAAAACCTTTGTGAGATTTTTGGTTTCGCGGCTTCTCTGCCAGAGGTGTTAGCTTTGTAGCGAACAGTTGGACAAGCAAAGAGCATGACTCCAACATTCAGGATTGGCAAAGATTGACCAAATCCTGTGCAAACAGATCGGATAGATCCAAGAGGACCAAACACAACGAGTTTAATGTCATGTCTGGTCATGTTGTGAGCGGCACCAGATTCAATGATCCATGTGCCACTCACCTTACGACCCTTCCTTGACAACGAGCAATGGGCCACAGAAGATTTTGCAGCTGCTGGATGCTCGCCACAGACAAAAGAGTCACAAAGAAAAACACCAATCTGCGACTTGTTCAACTACTTAGTACAGTCAGGTCCGAAGTCATCACATGAACTTGATGCTCCCCCGCACGCATCATCACAAGCCACAATTGTAACATTAAGAGCAGACTATGGACCACGCAGCTGTGTCAACATAGCTGTGTGGTCCATAGTCTGCTCTTAATGTCAGCTGTGTGAGTGCGGAGTGCTTGAAGATGATAAGGATTCATGATGATGAGGTCGCAAGGGTTTGCGACATTAGCGTCACTGGAGGTAAGTGGTGGATCGATTTATGCTTTGGTTGCCTGGCTGGTCTGGGTGGCCGTAGTGGCAATTGTTTGCTCGGTATGTGCGGCCTGAAGTCCTTGCATGATCTGCATCCGACCGAGGGACTGTGCCCACTCTGTATAGCAATGCATGTCCCCAAAGTTGCAGAAGTTCAGAAAGTTTCCACTCCCACCACTAGATTGTTGTGGAAGCTGCTGTTGCCTCCCCTTACCATGGCTCCGTTTGCCCTTCTCCCCTTGTGCAGTGGCGGCCAATCCATAGGAGGAGGATGAAATAGAGGAGGGTGAGGAAAAGCCACAGTGGAGGCAAGATTTCATCGGTAAGGTAGTCGTCACGGAAACCTGCGGACTCGCCTAATGGACCTGGGAAGCCTCACGTGCAGCCGTCGTCTACAAGTAATGCAGATGAGCCAAAGGGAGGAGCTCCGAGGATTGCGACAGCTTGGCAAGAATCACATGGACAACGTAGGTAAACATATTGACGAACTCCATGTGCACCCTAACCATGATGATGTGTTGGGCCCACTGTTGGGAGCCGCGAACGGTGCCGATGTGAGTGTAGACAAGCATAGTTCGCCGCTTGTGGGCGGTATCCAGCTAAGAGGGATCCTGTCAAAAGGGGGTAAACTCCCAGAGACATGCTGTCATTGTCGCATGGGTCTCATCTGCCACTAGGCTCAGGAACAACTCCCAGCCACTGTGGGGGTCCGCTCCAGTTCGTGTACTAGGGGTTCAAAGGAATGGGTAAAGTCTACAACGTCTTAGGATACCTCATAGAGCAAGCCAATCAAGGCTCTTGCCACAACTTGCGCCTGGATGGCGTCGGCCGTCTGATACTTGCTCAAGTAATATGGCCAGATGTCCTCCGCATTAGCCCACACCTGGAAGAGTATCTCCTAGGCACCCAACCCAACATCACTATTGTAGGTGGGGTATGTTAGTCCTTTGACCACCAGTCCATGGGAAGGGCAACCTCAGGGGCACGCTCTAGTGTGTCGGGAAATGAAGCCCATCAAATGACATGCCATGAGAGTGGCGCGGTAAAAATGCAAGCACAAACAACTCAATATCCTGTTTAGGAGTGGTCCATTGGCCCAACTGGAGACGGCTTATCCCCTCGACGGCCTCTCCCTCTCAGAAGCCAGAAGCATGGCGACCGGGTACTCCCGGGTCTCGTAACTCCTATTGTTGGCCATCACTGTCATCTTTCCTGCTGTTATCTCCAGTTGGCAGTTGTTGCACACGCACTCCTACTGCAAAGCCTGTTGCTGAACGTCCTACTGTGGTGCTCCATGACCGGAGAATGCCACAGTATCCTCCATTGCATAGTGAGAATCTCCTCAAAGGTGGCCGCCTGCGCTTTCTACTGCTGCCGGATATCCTCTTATGCCTGGAACAAGGAGCCGATGGACTATGAGCGAGGGGTGAGCAGGTCCCTTCCTCTTGCCTTGGCGCAGGCCATATGGACTGTTGGGCAGGGCGGAACACAAACGTGGTCGGAATTCTGATCCCGATTCTCAATTATTTGAAATGTTAGGAAAACTTGATGTCTCAGCCAAATTTTTGGTCAAGTGTTAGTGATGACAACATCGCCCACAATCATGATGTGAGCATCAAGGTTGTCCAAATGCAGGAAAATTCACAGCAATAATGCAAGAGAGGATTCTCAATGCAATGGTGTTAGTTTTGCACACACAACAAAAAAAAAACTAACACAAAAGTACAAAACCATCACATCTTTCTTGTCTAACCAAAATTCCAAAAAACTCTAAAGCTGAGGTCGAATCTTCACATCTTGTCGGCTACATGGCACCAAATGGAGTGCAAGTGTATGATTTGGAGAGCACATGACTAAAGCTTTCCAATGAGCCCTCATACACGCATTATGGTGGTCAATTGTGAAAGTCCCACTCTTGAGCTTCCAGGGCTTGGTAAATACGACCTAAAATGAAACTTGAAAGAAGCTTCGAGGGCGTTCAAGCAACACCACGTGCATTAGCTGCTAGTGGACAGGATTGGACAGCCCATCACCGCCTATGTGGGGATCGCATGATAATGCAACTTCAGCTTTCATTGCAATGATCTCTCTCTTGCTACTACGAGCTGCGGGGGGTCAACGTGGTAAGGTGGGTCCTCCCAGGATCCGTGGTTGTAGGTGTAACTCTCAGTACTGTTGGCACTGCTTTGTCTCTACCGTGCAGCTCAGTGAGGGATTCCTCGTTGCTCTGATACCATGAAAAGCTAACAAGAAGCTTCCTAGCTCTACTGCTACTGAAAGAGCAACGTTGTCCAGTCAACGATCGCACTAGCACACACGGCGGGTATAGGAGCACCAAGGATTGGGCTAAGCAAGATGTTCAAAGACTCAGAAGTGCAATAGCTTCAATGTGACAAGAGACATGAAAAATGAAAAGTGCACAACATGAATACGTGTTACGGGGATGCACGGTGGGTGATGCATGCGGCAGTGTCAGTTTGTCCTAACCACCATTCTGGCCGTAACTATGTGCACAGGTAAGAAAAATGCCAAAACAGTTAGAAGTTAGACATGTAGAATCTCAAGCCGGATGCTACAACTCGTCACACACACAGGTCTGTCATCAATCAGTGGACACAAAGTAAAACACATGTCAAGAAGCAACCTGGAAGCTTTCTCATACTACTACTACTACTACTACTACTACTACTACTACTACTACTACTACTACTACTACTACTACTACTACTAACACAGCAACGCTATTCAGACATCGATCGCACTAGAATAGAAGGAGAATGCATAAATAGAAAGATTTGGGCTAGACAAGACTCTTCAAGTCTCATATGTGCAGTAGCTTCAATGTACACAGCAAAATGACAGCTGACACCTACCCAACATAAATACCTACCATGAAACACGACGGGTGACGCACGTGGCACTGTCAGCTTGTCTTGAAACCGGCCCCAAAACATTGTATTGGTCGTAACTCTATGCAGGGGTATCAAACTGCAACACCGTGTGAACCTAAACATGCAAGATCTTGAGCTGTAGCTCAAGATCTTGCAGAGAGCGGAAAGAGTAGAGAGAGATTAGCAAGGGAGAGCAGAGAGAGGGAGAGCGGGAAGGGGGAGGGGGAGAGGGGAAAGAGAGCAGAGGGAGAGGGAGTGAGAGGGGAGCGGAGAGCAAGAGGAGGTGAGGGAGAGAGAGGGAACAATAGAGAGAGTAGAGAGAGGGCAGAGAGAAGGAAAAGAAAGGGAGAGAAAGATAGAGAGCAGAGAGCATGGAGAGGAAGAGAGAGGGGAGGAGGAAAGAGACAGGAAGAGGTGAGGGAGGGATAGAGATAGAGAACAGAGGGGGCAGAGAGGTATGGAGCAAAGAGGGGATGAAGAGAGAGAGAGAGAGAGAGAGAGAGAGAGAGAGAGAGAGAGAGAGAGAGAGAGAGAGAGAGAGAGAGAGAGAGAGAGAGAGA
>SZWC01011716.1:3026-29927 GCA_023375785.1 Penium margaritaceum
CGGCCGGCCACCCGCCGGCGAGCCATCGGCCGCCGATCGAGCTGGTGGCTCGATCGGCGGCCAAGAGGCCACGAGGGCCTCGAGGGCGAGGCCTCGTGGCCTCGTGCCCTCGCCCCCCCTCGCCCTCCTTGCAAACGAGCAAGAGAGGACGAGGGATAGGGGGAGCGAGGGTGAGGCAAAATCTACTGGCGCGAAATCGCCAGCGTGCCTCGCACGCGACGATTTCGCGCCAGAACGACAAAACAAAACTCGAAGTTCGTTTACGACGAACTTCGACGTAAAACAAACGGAATAACTCGTGCGAACACACGAGTTCGAGGTAAAAACCCCCGGTTTGGGTCCCAAAACCAGGGGTTAGGTAAAAACGGAAATGGGCCTCCGGAGACTCAAAATATTCGAGTCTCCCTGCTCTGGGTCGTTGATGACGATTGCCCCTCAGTCTTGCGAAGGGGGTAAACCCCTGACGCGGACTGAGAACGCCATTCTGCGAACTCCGACGACGACTTCAGAGCAGGAGCTGGAGACACGCCCGTTACAGAATGCAATGATACATGTTATGCCTTGCCGACTGCTCAAGTATCATTTGGCTATTGGATCCTCAATTCACGGGCTACTCAACACATCACGTCGATGTATCTCGCGTTTGTGTTGTTATGATTTGTGGGGGGCATTTGTCATGAATGCACTAGGTCATGCTAGATGTTGCTGTTGTGGGTGTTGGTGTCATACAGTTGTGAGCTTCTCAACTGACCGGTTCCTGCTTGACGTGCCACATGTGCATGTAATCAATGTGAGTCTCCTACCAGTCACCACCCTTGACGATTAAGATGTGGAATTCATCGTGTTTCTTGATATTGAAACTATTTCCTTGCAGTCTTCTGGCAATTTTCATTGGCCTTTATTGTGAAGTTTTGTACCTTGTGCTTGTTTTTGCACCAAGTCTATCCCCCATCACCCACGCACATGTATCTCCTTTGCCTTTTCCCATGCATGTGTGCTTGCTTCATTGTCGCCTTTGCTTTGTTAGTACTTCTGCCATTCAGAACATGCTCTCCCATCAATGTGTACTTGTTTGAATGCTTCCACATTCCAAGCTCCAGGTATTGCATATTGAATTGATTGCGTGCAAGGGGAAATGCACCGTCGCCCCTTTCTTATGTCCAGTTGTAGCATCAAAGACTCTCTTGCTCTTTATGTGCTTATGTCATGGGGTCATCCTTGGTCGAGTTTTTTAGTGGCGGCCATTATGTTCTCTCTCTAACTCCAAATCATTCCATTAATACTTCCACTCCTTCGGAAGGGTAATTCCATCTCACGGTTGTGTCATGGCTTGTTCCGGTGCAATGTGTCGTCAGCGCAAGCTCCACGTTCTTTTTCTCTGATGGTAGTGGCCAGTTCATTGGACCCATCTTTCATTTTCCTTCATTTTTTGGTGCCCGTTTTACTCATCTTCCCTTTATACCCGTCAGCAGAATGATTTTTTTGAGCGTTGGAACTGCGCTCTTACAAATGGGGTTCATACGATGCTTATTGAGGCTTGTGTGTTCAAAGGATTTGCTTGTGAGGCCATGGAAAACATGACCTCGGCGTGGAACCAGGTTCCTCACAAGTTGCTCCCACACCACGTCACCCTGTCTAACCATTTGCATGAGTTGCACGTTGAATTGTGCCTCAAACGTGTCCACAAGAACATAAGCATCTGGTTCCCTGCAGACCAATGCAATGTGAATCTCTTCCCATGGCCGCCTATACCCATTCCTTTACGTCTCACTACAGTCCAATGCCTGTTCCTTCTCATACCTTGACTCTCAACGCATCATTGCATTGTGAAAGGCCCTCTTTTTTCATCCGTCTTTTCTTCTTGTATCCTTCATTAAGCCTTTTCTCCTGGTTCCACCTCTCCTACTGAGGACAAATCTTTGACTGGTTGGCCTTCATGTGGTACTTATAACTCGCATGTGTCCCATTTGTCGCCTACACCCTTGCTAGCATCAGTTTGCTTCCCCAAGCCTGCATCATCCTTTGTTGGCACCCTTGGCTTGCAGCCTGTGTCAATGTCTATATCTCTATCTGCATCATCCTTTGTTTTCCACATGGACAGCTGCCCACATCATCACCTATATCATTACCTACAGAACTGCTTACTTCAACATCTTCATCATCGTGTACGTCAGCACCATCATTGTTGCCTACATTAACACCTTCCTCATCACCTCCATCACCTCCATCATCCCGTAGGCTGTCATACGACTCCTAGCTATTGTGTTAAGTGTCGTAGCCCAGATACTTGGTGAGATACTTAGTCACTTTGCCTCCTTGGTGGTATCCATTGTATGTTTGACTTAATATCAATTACCCTTATCTACTTCCATAAATCATGGCAGAGGCAAGTCTCTGTCAGGGAAGTGCTTGCTCATATCCCCGTACTGTTGACTTGGCTGATGTGGAACACTAGGTGGATACCCATGTTGTTAGGGAGGCAGAGCTTCGTGACATTAGGTATCCGCACCTCCTCTATCACAAACCCATCCATTTGAGTTTAATTCTTGTGTATTCATATCCTAGCATCCTAACATTTGCCAAGGTTAGAAGGATGACATGATGGACGTGAAACTCAGTGTCTGATCAATGTTTTTGCACAACTCGCTTCATTGTCGCTTGTGTCTTTGTGAATATCTTATGAGAATCAACCCAGATTCTCTGAAATCACCACAAGACGTTGACTGCTAGGATGTTGCTCAACCCCTGTAACCTAACAAAAGCTACGGTCAGTTTGCAACAAAAGACATTGACAGGAGATTTTCCTGTCATTGCGTAGGTCATGGAGTTGTATGTGAGCTTGAGGGTCAGTAGCTTGATTGCCCGGTCGGTGCCATGTACCTTGCATTAAATTTTGATAAATTGTTTTGGCATCTAATTGATACGCTCAGTCAACCCATCGGTCTGGAAATAGAAAGCCAGCCAACTGTCATAGGGAGTCATCAAGTCCTTCCAAAACCTGATGGTAGCCTTTGGTCTTTATTTCTTGCAATGGAGGAGGGGACCTTGTTCAACCGGGAGAGGTCGTTGAAGAACAACTATGTTGTTCCCTCATCACTGAATGTTTCCTTTGGGTTGAAGTGGGACATCTTCAATACCGTAAGAGTACATGGAAGGTGGTTTAAGTAAAATTGAGTGAATTATTTAGATTTGTCCTGTTTATTTAAGACTATTTCAGTGTTTCTCCCTCGTTCAAGTCTTAGACCGTTTTCAAGATATCTCGTTTAATGTTCTCAGTTTGTTCGATGTTTTATTCTCACGTCAGAGTTTCTGCGAAAAACATCGCAAAGTAATCCACACTCATTGACGAGACATAGTTGCATTGCACTAGAAACTTGTACATTTGAATTTTGAGGTATAAGATTCAAATTTCGAACTATGGGAAAAGAGGGCAATCGTGCACAACTGGACTTGAGCGTGCCACTAAACATTTTTTTTCTCTATTAAGTTCCTCACTCTATTTTGTCTTTGTGTCAGAACCCCCACCCCACCACACTTTGTCTTCATACATTTCATTTTTTTTTCACCTTTCATTTACTGGCATGGTAACTGGTAAAAAACGGGAAGGCTTAAGTAAAAAATCCTCCAGTGTGATGGTCAAATTTGTCACAAAGTCCATGGAGATGTCCAATCTTGGTTATTTGAGTGCTTGCTATAGTTGAACCAAACCTGGGAAATTGGCTTGTCACGGATTTTGGTGTTGACACACATCACATGTCTCATAGAAAGTTACAATCTTGATTTGCATCCTTTCCCACCTTAGAACTTTGCAAGGTTTTCCAGTGTCTTGTCTTCGCCACAGTACCCACCTAGAATGATGTCACGCAACTCCTCCTTAAGAGAGTGCAATGTAGGTAATTGCCAAGTGGTACAACAACTTAGAAAGGGAATAGCCATCGCAAGTATGATTATTTGAATAAGAACATGGGCTTGTCGTATCTGCCACACTCCTCGCAACCCTTTGCAAGCAGCCTCACAAGGTTTGAGTCTTTGTAGGTGATTGAACCTAATCTCGTCCATTAAATTGCATCTCCTACTTAGAGCATCTGCTATATTGTTTTGTGAAGGACTATGATCAACGATAGAGTTGAATTTTGACATCCATCGAGTTTGTGGATGGCTCAAATTTGGATGTGTTCATGTACTTTAACTATCTGTGGTAACTGGTACAGACAACGTACCCCACACATATTTTACAACACCATAACTTCTTGAATGAGTACACGAACACCTGTATTTCTTTATCATTCACATTAGCTTAGCTCCAGCTTGCTGAGCCGGAGCTAGGATCCAAAATAGCAAGCTTAGCTTCACACATTTGATGGGAAACTTGCACAGGTTTCTCGACAATGGTGCAACCAATTTTTCTCCATCACCATTTTGTTGGAGGAGAATGGCTTCTGTTGTCCAATCAAACACGTCAGACATAATATGTTCCACCGTTCAATCTACTAAGTGCAAGGTTTGCACCAAGGTTAGAGTATTTCTCAAAGATTTGAACGCTTCTTGTTCACTTTTCTTCGACCTCCACTCGGTGATTATACACGTGCAATGGAAGAGAAGCATTGACACTTTATCATAAACGTGTACAATTTATTGGTAGTAGTTTCAGAAACATAAAACTACTAGGGCACCTTTAACATTGGTAGATGTGGGCCAATCACCTACCGATTCCACTTTCTTTGTGTCCATCATAATTTGTCTATGGTCAATGGTTTTGGCCCAAAAGATTGATCAAACCAGGACCAAAGTCACAGATGAAGAGTTTTGTATGATGATTCGATATGTAAAATCTCAAGGAAATTTTCAGATATGTCAAGCGGGCTTTCACGTACGGTTGTACATCACAATGCAATCGTCATGTACATCATAAAAATCAACAAAGTACGCCAACAAATTGTGCCTTAGAAATAAGAAAACCAAAGGTGTGCTCTTATAGGGTTACTTTGGCTTGGAGGCTTCTGCATTGATGTACATGCACCCTGGTGTCATAAACAAAATGGACACTGCCCAGGAGCCTATGGCTCAGCCTCTCCGTTAGCCAAGAGGTTGACCCACCACCCACCGACCACGTTTTTCTTCCCCGTTGGCTGGTGTTGATGTATCGAGATGTGATAACACTACGTACTCCACTAACGAAGTCCCTCTGGCCAAGAAATGTTTTTCTCAAGTTATTCTTACACCTGTCTACTGCCCTCCAGCCACACCATCTTTGCCAATTTATGAAAACTGTATTACTTCAAGTGCTGACATGCCTTCCAGCCTTCATGCCAAAGAAAATTACCAGAGCAGCGTATGGTGATATGGATGGCATGATAAACTCCCGACTAAGTATCTCGCCCAACTGTTTTTTCATCCCAGTAAGTTAGTATTCACTCATTCAATATGTCGCCTTGACTGTTGGTCTACCATCTGGATTCATGCCTACCTGATTGTCAACACCGTGTTGCGATGGCCATTCTCAGGGTTATTCATAGAGACACCCTCTGTAACAAAAAAGAAGAAGAGGGGTGTGAAATCTTTCGAGACTGTTGCAAACCTCTTAGGTGTTAAGGCCGATTAGGTTGTTATGTTTTCTTCTCCTATTGTAGTTAGCTTTCTCCCTTCACTTGGCTTCACGTGTATTGGCCACCCATGAGCAATGCGTTGCAGGATCTGTTTAGCCACGTCAAGTGCTATAAAGGTTTTGTGCTGGACCATGAGTTTTGCATCTTTCCTTGATGTTTCTTCCTCTAATGCTTCCCGTAGCTGCCCATTCATTGCAGGCCGCTTGATCACAGGCAGGTCTTGCTTTTGACCATCAATTTTAATCTGTTCAGCACTGCTGCTACAATTTACTTGTGGATTGTGCCGGTACAGGAAGTATCATCTGATGATGAGTTTTGGTTGCTCAAAGGGCAAGTTCTCTAGACTGTTATGTCGTCCAATTCCCCAAATTGTAATCAGGAGGATTCGTGAAGAGCACTAATCTGTAGTCATTTCTCAATGGATTTTTCCTTAAAAAAATCAACAGTTTGGTTTTGTAAACCCAGCTTGTGATCCATCTTGTTGATTAGGAAATTGTAAGAAGCTCCTCCATTTAGTAGTGCAGGTAGCATTTATTGAATTTTGCAACTCTATTGTTACACTCGTAGCAATATCACAGGTAGGTTGTCCTTATATCCCTCAAAATTTTAAGTAGAAGGTTCTCTCTTATACTACACTGAGAGCCTCTCACATGCCAGATCCGACAACATACAATTTTTTAACCAGAGAGGAACTTTGCTATTTACTCCCACCATCTACCCTAATACGGGCTAAATTCAAATGAAAGTCACGTAATTAGGTCCTCCCCAGTGTGCAGAAATTCCTTCCAAAATGAGTTTTGGAAATTTGCGAGTTCTATGTATGCTCACACAAAGATCTCAAAGAGGGAGAGGCCAGCGCAATGTACCCTCATTGCTTGATTTTGGTTGCTTAAACTTGTGGAGAGGTTTTGAGCATGCAAGTTTGACCCAGAGTCCTGAAGATTTCTAAACTTTAGAGACCCATGATTATGTGATGCTTTGTAGCCACTATGCAAGAATCCAACCCTGGTTGCTTAAAAATAACAAAAAAAGAGAAGAAAACCTTTGAAAATGACTGTGTGAAGTTAGGCAGAAATACAGCACCATTTCCCATCACCTCAATTTCTTCTTGTGAAGTCCACCCATCATGGTCTTGTCACTGTCGCTTCCAGCGGTTGAGCGCAAGGTTCTTTCCAGTTTCCTCCAAGTCCATAACAACCGTTAGCCTCAGTAATCAAAGGTGTTGATCTCCATCAACCAGGAGGTATCTGTCAACTTGGACATCCCTGTGACACGCCAAATTGGTATTGTATTATTGAATCCAAGCATTGTAGCTAGCATTTTTAAAATGATTTCACCTATTATAGTCATTCACGGAAGGTCGTCTTGGATTCCAAACATTGTGATTACTTGTCAAATACTGTGCTTGCGGCCATTTTCTTAGCGGAAATACAGTTGTTTAGGGCTCGATGTCGTTGTTGGTGATGATTTCGTTGTGTATACCATGCCACACAGGATTGCTAACGTAGTCGCTTGAGTGTGTGCTATGTGTCAAAATTCTCATTCAAATTCTCAAAACTTGTAATAATAGCATGTACAAGGTTGTCTAGCTCTCCAATTGAGTCATTTAATCTTGCCATGCCAAATCTATCTGCATGAGATAGAACACATGTGGTCGACAATGTAGGAGTGGTCATGTTAGTGGTTGATCGGGCTCCAACGTGCTCATCCTGCTGATGAATTTCCTTCAGATGAGACCACCCACCGAATGCCATGCCACGCAAAAGTGAGGCCGTAACATAAAACATCTTTTGATGGCTGTTGACCCCAACAATGATGAAGTGAACTTAATATCATTTGATACATCTAAACTGTTGGCCCTCTTAATTTTACAAAACCCAACAGCTCCATAGTGGCAGTCAGATTTGGGGATTGCTCAAGATTTAGTTGTTTACCTGGGTGAGCAAGGCTTCCCGCGTTTGTGTGTTTGATGGTTTAAGAGTGATTCATTGGATTTCATGGTCCTCGAGGCTCTCGAGTCCAATATGCTCCTAGTAGAGTTCATTGTTGATGCAAGCCTATAAGCTCGTGCCTGTTTCCATAATGTTAGATGTTGCCCCAGAAGGCAATGATGGAGATGGTGTTGGCAAGCCTGCGATGTCCATTACCAGATTATTTCTGTTTGTGCCATTTTCCATGAAGCCTGCCAATGCTGCTGCCGAGGTCACCTTGAGAGTTTTGTGCATAACTTACTATTGTCCCTCTATCACCAGAATCCTTGCTGTCGGGTGCACTCACTCCTTTCATCAATATTGCCACGAGGTCTGCAAACTTTTCGATGGCGCAGACACACAAAAGACTTGAGTGAGTTTGCACGTGTTAGAAAAGATATCGGTTGCCCCTCCACCACTGTTACACGCTCATACCAAGTATTACACTGAGCAGAACAGCAATGGTGGACAAGTAGAACTTGTAATGCAAAAGACTACTTGAGGACTTGGGTCACTTAGGTAATCTACAATGAATGGTAAGTGTACTAAGATGACATGAGTCAGAAAAACTTAGAAACATGCATTCAAGAGCAGAAACAAGAAACATATGTGGGATCTTGATTGCTTGAGTCAAGAAATGCGTGTGACATTGTGTCGTGAGAGGCTGCTTCAAGAATAACCAAAGAGAAATGAGTGCTTTCAATAACATCGCAGCACGTCTTAATAAGATTCTAAAACCAACAATTCAACCAGAAGGTAGTGAAATTCCAATACGGTTTGTGATATTGCTATTGCCATCTCATGAAAGTGGTCACGCCTGTAAGAACCTAATGCAATGAGTACCAGAGGTCGGAAAAATTGGTAAAAAAACCCTTGGCCAAACAGTGTTAGAATGCATATCTCAGCACACGACAAGCCATGAATGTGAGGAAAGAATGCCCAGACGTGAAGTTATAGGGCTCGAGTACATGAGGGATGTGACATTGTAAAGTCACAGCTCCATTTGCACATCCTAAACAAGTCCCCTGGACTATGTTGACATGCCTTGGTTACTTTTGTGTTGTGTTTTGTCGTAGGGTTAAACAGGGATTGAAATCTGTCCATGGGCCTACAGTCCAAATGTTTACCTCCCTTGAGTAAAAAAACCCCTTAGTGACAAAGTTTACTTCTAGATTGGGGAAGAATATCTTCGCGATGAATTTGGAGTCATCCCGGGGATACTTCCTTCTGGATGTGTCATAGTACTGATGAGTGTGGAAAACTTTACCGGAAGCTATTTTGGGCTAACTCCTTGAGTTGTTGTACACACCCTAAGTGTGAGGGTCCTTGAATAATGAGAGTAATATTCTCAATGCTTAATGGATATTGGCGTTTCAAGTTGTGCCGGATTTAAGAACTCATCAACATTCACGAACAACCATTCAATCTTGATTTAGATTACTCTACAAGCTGTTAGAGAAACAAATAAAATCTTACATCCCCCAGGAGACCCTTGAGGGCCTTCTGACGCTGCATCCGGGCATGTGAAGGGACAATTATAATAATTTCCTTCTTGCATTTTCCATACCCACTTCTCCTGGTTGCTCTGGATCATCTTCTACTATGTCCTCCAGCTCTTCATGGCTCTTCATCCTAAGTCCGGCCATGGTCATCATGTGCTGATTAGCAGGTTTTAGTTTGGCCATCACAACCTGAAAGCATGTCGTGTGTTCTACAGTGATGCAGCTCCACTTGTCCCTTCTCCATCATGTTGCATGCGCAACGGTAACGCACACACACCTATCTGTTTCATCCGCCTTTTCTAGATCAGGTTGTTTGTGAGTGAGATGGAGCCAGTGCTGTACCCTTGTACCACCGTTGGCTCCTGCTATGACATGCGCATCTCCCTAAGCAGCTTGTAAAATCACACTGTAACCTTGACCGCAACTACCAGCACGATGCTTCCAGAGTTGAAGTGGGGACATAGTCCTATTTCTTGCTAGACCGCAGGACCGCTACACTAGACTGCGATAGATTCACACCCCAAAGTGGACTGCCTCTTGTCCATGTCACCATTAAACGTCTAGATCTGTGCAAGAGACTAGACGCAAGGGGACCAATTACGCCTTGCTGTTGAACCTCAGGCACACGTGACACATCGTCTGTAGGCACCAGAGGATGCGCTTGACCACATTCTAGTGTAGTGGTCCACGATCAACCATGTACCTGCTCACTTGGTCCATTACGTAGGCCAAGTCCGGTCGAGTGGCTACCACGGTGTGAATAAGACAGCCCATCACTAATTAGCAGGGCATCCCTGCCATGTCCTCCCACTCCTATTTTGTTTGCTGTGCCATTCACAGGTCCTAGAGACTAGACTTTCAACTGGTTTGCAGTCCTCCATGCCGTACTGCTTCAGCACCTTGTCCACATATTTAGCCTGCCTTAGCTTAAGCATGAATGCCTTTCAATTCCACGTGATGCTCAGCCCAAGCAAGTACTCCAACGCTCCCATGTCTAAGATCTAGAACATGTTCCTTAGCTACTCCTTTAACTGTTGTTGGCTGGATAAGTCCAAAGATTACATGATCAGGTCATGTACATAGAGTGCAAAAATCTAATAGAGTTGTCTGTTACATCAAACGTATACAATGTGATCTAAGTCTTGACGTTTGAGTCTGAGCTATGCTATGAAGCTGTCTATTCATTGGAAGCAGAATAAGGGCAATTGTTTTAACTCATAGAAGGACTTCTGTAGCTTGAACACCTCATCCTTCGGTACCTCCACCCCTTGATAATGTCCATGTATACATACCTGCCAAATGTTTCAGTTGAGGAAAGCTATACTAATTTCAATTTTTTGGAGCCTCATGTCCTTTACGGATGTGAGAACAAGCATCTCCCAATACTTGTGAACTTGGTAGTCAAGGCAGATCTCTCATTGTAGTGTTTTTTTCTTACCCTACACATATACCTTCACCACTGGCCATGCCTTGTACGTGTCAACCACATCCTCTTTATGAACTTGGTCTAGATGACCCACTTTCAGCTGAGGACCTTGGAGTCTTTCTGCCGGTCAACTAGCTCCCACGTGTGTTTTCGGACGTAGATGCCAGTCCTTACTTGATGAAAGTTTCCTACAACCCCTCCTTTGGCAGTACAAGTACCTCTTGCATGCTTGGAAAATCCATTGATGTAGCCACCATGTACTGCGCCATCCCAATCCAACATTTGGTGCTTGCAATGAAGCAGTTTCCTATTCTCCATTGCCTACTACTACGGCACAACAGTTTTATGGCGCCTCCTCGCTATGTTGAAATCCTTTGAGCTTCACACGCCCTGGTGAAACATCACCCAGACGGTGTTCCAAGGATCCTCAAGAGGTCTTCCAAGGATCCGCAGAAGACCTTCCAAGTATCTATCTTGCATTCAAAAGATAACAAAGAGGGGCAGTATATCTGGAGGATCATCTTCTTGAGTGTGCGCCTTAGTACAGTTTGTGCATCATCCATCAGTTTTTGACTAATCTTCGTCCTAGCTTGATCATTGGTGGATTCCTTTTGTTTTGGATATAGCCTCCAATACGTTTCTGTGTACCAATGCCTCTTTCCAGACCTTGTTGTCTATTGGCTCCTTCTTGTAGTCAAAGAGCTAGAATTACCCCCCCTCATAAAGAGACTTTGCGACACTAGGAATCTTTCTACTACCGCCAAAGCTATGCTACTCATTGAACTCAACATCATGGATGTAGATGATACCATACATGCATGGTATCTGGAGCCAACAAACCTTGTGCAAACTCTTGTAGCAGAGAAATAGATACAACATCGTCCATGGCCCGCGGTTCCATCTTGTTGTCGCCCCACTATGCCGCCTTTACCACCATGTGCGCGCTACATCCAAACACCTTCTGGTGTACCACACTTGGTTTGAACCTGATCTTAACCTTGTGTGGTTTGTTATAGCTGTCCTTACCCTTTTCTACTACTTCTGGGATGAGATCGATGCTGTAGCTCTTTCAACACACAAATGTTTCTCAGAAACTTCACAACATTCCCACACCCTCAAGCATGGTCCCACCATATTCAACAACAATCATTTGTCTTTTGCGCCACTCCGTTGGATTGTAGCAAGTTTTGTGTAGTAGGTACCCACTTGATTCCCTGGTCCTTCAGCCAACCGGTGCAATCCATGTAATTTCTATCTATGTTTTTCTGCACAACACTTTGCCCTTCCTGCCTGTGTGTCTCTCCACCAGTGTGATGTACTCCTTTAGTATTTCCAGAACCTCAGTTTTCTTCTTCATGGAGTAGACAAGACGCTAATTGGCAGTCTCTTGAATGGTCTGCTACATTGCTATGCACATTTTATAGAAGAACTAGTGTGCGATCATTGATCGCATTGAATATCTTGCACTATGCTTTGCCAAGAATTGAAGGCTTCCAGTTCTTGTGTCCCACTGCACCTGAATTCACATCTGATGTACCGTCGATGATGAGGCCATGCACCGTTTTGCACCTCTCCATATCCTTAACAATTCCAGACAAAAAGTTTTCCAGCTGTTTGGGATAGAGCCCCAGATTCGCTCCACCTCCCATGGAAATTTGATGATGCGCTTCTGCAAGTTTGCACTGTTTGATGACTCGGGATGTTTGATAACTTGGTCTCCATGATGATGGCACCGTCATTTTTTCTTTCCCTCTACCAAGACATTATTGCCATTGTCCTTGCAAAACATTTCACCTTCCCTACGGAAGGGCACCTCATACTCATATACCTCATCAAGTTACAGATATGTAAAATTCCAGCCAAGTCGGGAACATGGTGCACATCACAGAATATATACAACTCTTACCACCCACAACAACTTCCACCTCCACGTCGCCTTGGCCAGCCGCTAGCTTGATTTTTGTAGTTTCTGATCACCATTGACTTGGTAGAATTGTCGTAATTGAGGATCTACACCTTCTTGTCGTAGTCAAGGAGTATACCTAACGGTTCACTCCTTGACCTTAAAATCCAAGCGCTAATTATTGGCATTCTCATGGAAGTGATTTTTGTAACTGTTAAGAACTGATTTCTTGCATTCGGCATCCTTGCTGTTGACCTTTTTCCACCCTAGGCAATTCCGGGCCCTGTGGCTGTCCTTGCCATACTTGCGGCACTCACCTTTCCTAGCGTCCTTCTTGCCACCATCCTTTTTTCCATATCCCTTGTCCTCATCTCCGCCACCACACATTTCAGTGACAAGGATCAAACAGGAAAATGAAGCCTCCCCACAGCTCTTACGCTGTATTCTCGTTACAGATGTACTCACAACCGTGCCACAGGTGAGCTTGTCCTGTGCAAATCCTCCTAAAATGGTGATGATTGGGTCCCGTCTGGTAGGGCTATAAGGAGAGCCATTGCCTACAGCTATGTGCTGATCTTCCATCCCAAACCATTGCATTGTGAGACGAATGACTCATTCTGCTACATAGCAAAGATGTCACAATCTTCATCTTTCATCATCACCTTAAGGAGCTACTTGATTGTGAATACATCGTTCTCAAGTGACTTATACTCATGGATGATGCGACATTTTTTCTAAGCTTTATCTGCCAAATTGTAGCCATGGAGAAAGCCCCACTATGACTCGGTTATACCGGACAAAATAAGCATGAGTGCCTCCATTTCATTCTTGAAAAACGCTTGCTTCTCCACGCTCGTTGCTGTTGCCTTGTTGAGATTGTCGTTCTGCTACCATCCTGACCACTTTTATCTCCTTATACATGGGATGAAAATCAAAGCATCACATCCATGGCCCAAAGCCTGGACCGCCCGTGTACTTTTGGAATGACTTTGTCTCTGTCTTGTGTGCCATTGTGTATCCTTCTACTCCGACTGATTCTTAGACTTTACAGAGCAGTCTTCCGCGATATCAATCCTCTTTACTATTGAAGACATGAATATGTGGAGAATTGTCAAGGGCATAAGCCCATAACATTTTTCAGAAAAGTGGTGTTTGACGTGCCTGGCCACCCTTTGGGGTTGAATTTTCCTTTTAGGGAGAATCTGAGACAGATTTTGAACATTATGGTGGCCTCAAACAATGCTAGTAGGAATATAGTAGTTTTATGTTCATTTTGGGGCATGGATATGATCTGATGCGTCATAATGCTAGTCACAAGATCTTGAATGCACAAACCCGTGCATGATTTAGCATCACATAGCTCAAGTAATGATTTTCAAAGCGCACGTCACACCCACCACATAAATGCCCAATACTTCCTGTGCTTTCCACTTACCGTGACACATTTCTCCACATGTAGAATGCCTTCCAGAGGTGCAGACCCATTTGCAGATGCTGGAGGATTTCCTTGGAATGCTTTGATGCACCTTATTTACTTTCATTTTGAGTTTGGTCGAGGGGTTTGAAAGGGTTTAAAACTTGTCCGTGGACCTACAGTAATACTTTTTATTGATCTTGAGTTGCAAATCAATCTACTTATTCATGAACTCCACACCAATAATTTGGCTCAGTTCTTGAGTATCAAACTTTACTTCTGGATCCAAGGAGAACATCTGCCAGATCACTTTGTCTTCATTTGGTGGATATCTCATTGAATGGTGCTTGCTACTCACATCTGGTGGAAAGTTTCACAAGAAGCTGATTCCAGTGAACTTTTTGGGTCACTACACAAGCCATAACCTTGAGAGCCCATAACCTCGTCCACATATCTTACAAATCAACTGTTGTTGTCTGGGTTATGACCTGTCTTAGCATGAATGGATTTTGTTGACCATTGTTTTGCGTAGTGGCCTCCAAGAAAACTGGAGGACATCTTGTGTGTGGTTTTGATTTGTTTATGATGCTCTATCGATGTCTGATGACGTTTTTGTATGTGACATTTGGGTGGTCTGTCCTGTTACTCTGGGAGATACACATGTGCTTGTTCGATATGTTCCGTACTGGTTAAATCTTGCCAATGGTTGAAGCCTGGGTACTATGTGGTCGGCACCTGTGTCACGAGAGCTCATTGGTGGTTGTTTGGGATGTCTACACTTGTTGCATCCTGCCTGTGGTGGAGACTTGGTGGTGTGTACAGTTGCCTCGAGGAAACCCCCTCTTGTCATTGTAACTTCCTACATAAAAAAAGCTAGTGTTGACGTCTAAATTTCTTTTGTGCATGTTTTTCTGAGTGCTTTTATCTTTTGGGTGGGTTGAGATCTGAGAACCTCCAGACAGGTTATGGTACTTCAAGAAGACCTCTTTAGCACGGCTTCCTTCTAATTGGTGGTACCTGATGGCTCATTTTGGGCTTGACAGGGGTGACCAGAATTTGTAGACTAGCTATGAGCGCCATCATTTAAGTCATATAGGGCCTTATTTGTAATTCCTCCTTGTTCTTAACATGTTCCAAACTCGCATATTCCCCTCACATCCATAGCTCATGTCAATGTTTCATGGACCTACAAGTCCTAAACAATATCTATCTGACTACAGGGAGGCCGTTTGAGAAATGGTTTCCTAGACAACGTTAGAAAGTGCCACTTGGCACCACATAAACAATAGTGTGCAAGAGGAGCCATGACTACAGCAGAGATATCTGACGCTGTCAGGATCCTTTGGTGCTACAGCCAATGTTGTATTGACACCAGAAGCATAAGAAACATTGGCCGGTAAGAAAAGAAAGGAGAATGGCAGGCCATTTCCTATGGCGGGCAGCTTTGGATGGCTATCACCAGGTGATTGGCAGCCATGAAAGCATTATGAAGCATCCACAGTGGCCACGGGAAGTCGGAATGGTAGTAGTGGTTAGGATTAGCTGCAACAGTAGCTAATCCTAACCACCAAGGCCGTGGCTACATGCTTTAGCCGCAACTGTGACTGTAGCAGTCGTGACAGGGGTGAAAATGAGTGNCAATAGTAGCAAATGTAGCACTATTGATGAGTAGAAATAGTGGATTCAATAGTGGTGAAGGTGGCAAAAGTAGAAGTAGTAGCAGTAATTAGGTGCAATGGACGCAAAAGTTTCAGTAGTAGGATTACTAAAGTACAGAATCAATTTCAAGACACAGTAGCATTAACAATAGTAGCAGTAGAAGTAGCTTGTAGTAGAAGTAGCAGCACCTGCATGTAGCTACAAGACCTTAGTAGTAGCAAAAGAAGTACATAGTAGGAGGATTTCACAGTATCAACATCAGCAAAAGATGTAGTAATGGGTACAGATGATCGTGGTTTCCATGCAACTGAGTGGACGCCATCCTTCCGGCCTTCATTGATGATCATTGACAATTGCGACAGGCTCGCTGACAATCACACCCACGTAATTGTGGGTGCGGCCATTGGTCTACTGGTTCTACTATGGGATTTTCTAGTAGAGAAAATGAATAGGAAGCTCGTAGCACTAACAAGGTATGATGTTCAAATAGATTTCCAATGCGGGATCCTTCCACCAACCACCAAAACATTTGTGGGTGGAAACAAAAGAGAGGAACATCGGTGTAGTACCACATGACACTGATTACAGACGGAGAAGTGGCTATCTCTGACCTTCACGGGACTCTCAAATTGTGCAAAAAAAGTGTGTGTGGATCTCCTGAACCAGACTGGTGACATTTCCCAAGTGCGGCATTTTGACCACCTTGAGCAAGTGTAGTTAACACTCGATATCGTCCCATGCTAATTATGAGTTTGGTGATGTGGAAACATGCTCCGTTGGCTTTGTGTGTTACCATTGTGGTGATAGGCGTCATGGGTGGCGACAATCTCTTCGACACCCACGAGGCTTTCACCCACCTTGGCTTCAACTACATGATATTCCACGCCCTCCAAAACATTTGAACCTGCCGGGTACTGCAGTCCCACTCATTGGAGCTCTCAATTTTCATTATGATGAACTCCAAGGTCTAAAGCGGATGTTGGAATCCCTCAGTGATTGCGTATTGACTGATCATGCTGTCACCATATCTATGCTTTTGACAACCTCTTCCACCTCTTTAAACTTATTGAAATAAGTTTTCTCTAGTTCTAGTCGTGTTGGACCACCTAGCCAAGAAAAGCCCGTGAAATTATGCACAACATGCAGCATCACACTGGGGCAAAGGTCTCATCAAACTCAACTCAAGGAGTTTGTGAGAACCCTCTGGCCATGAGTTGGGCCTTGTACCGCTTTACCAAGCAATCATGTTTCAAAGTTTGGTATTCAATCAAATTGGCTGAAATACCAAATTGATTTGGGGGAATATCCGACAGCTCATACACACCATGTTTGGTAAGAGCATCCAACACTCCCTAATCTCTTTCCACTAATTGGAGTCAGGAAGCATGATGCGCTTCAGGGATTTTCATGGGATGTAGGGAAAATGGGGAGAGTCCAACATTAGCAACGCAGCATACAATGTACTCAAGGACCAACATGATAAGAGCATGTGGAGATTCATGTGTTCAATGAGAGTGTAGTCCAGAATAGTGGTGGGATGAACGGTAGACCGAGTCATGTGAGAAGAGGTTGCAGTGGTAAGCCCAAGAGCATGTAGCCACGGCTCACTAGATGACATGGCAAGGAGCAGCAAGAGCATGCTCTATGGAGGGAACATGGTCACAAAGATTGGGACCAGGAGGGTGGACCAATGAGAGAGAGCTGCAGCGACTCAAAGAGGGTAGAGCCCGCAGGCGACCACCATGTAACAATGAGAGGAGGAACAGATAGCAGGAGATAATTGGCGGGGACATGCAGGAGGTGTAAGAACATCTTTATGAGGAGAGGGGAAAGTATGACAGCACATGAGTTGATGGTGCAATTTTAGAGATGGCATAGATGACACAAATAGCACAGATGGTATAACGACTCCCCCAAGCCAAGAGATTGGGACAAGATATTGAGAAGCAAGACCAGAGACATCCCAAGACATAATCATATCATGACAATATGGTCCCAGAAGGACCATGCTTTGGGAAAAGGAGACACACCAAGAAAAGACACAGAGTCGGCTGTGGGTGGAGAGCTTACCCGCATGATGGTCATTGGATAGGCTGTATGCTTGGAGGTACGTTTCCACATAGAGTGCCCTCATCCTACATGTCTCACCATTCTCCGTTGGTCCGGCTAGGGGATGCGATGTCCCGGTGCTGTGCCTCTCCGCTCGCTCTAGTCTCATTCAGTCTCGCATCATTGTCGTTGATGCCATCAATGCCGCCTCCAACCATGCCGTTGCTATAGTTGCAAACCGCGTGACTTCGTCATGGTGGACCAAGTAGTAGAGCACACTAGTAAGCCTAATCAGGCGGGTATATGGGATACATAGATTGCTACATTCAGGATGAGATACCCACTGTTTTGAGTGGCTTCCCAACTTCACGCATAGAATTTAGCCACGCGACCAACTCCTGACGAGAACACTGCACCCCCCGCTCTCCGTCCTACTCCGTGGTGGTACCCCGATAACCCTCCTGCAAACGACATGTCAGGCGAGTTTGACGACATGATGTTTTTTCTTGGAGAGGGATTGGAATGATGAATGGTTTCAGTGGCCGTTGGACGAGTGGGATGCCCTCCCACAGATACAATCCCCTGATGAGCCACCTCGTGCTCTAGGGTCTCCTGATGTCCGGGAAGCAGGATGTGTCAGGTATAGCATAGGTCGCCGTCGCGTCCTGTCTCTCCCACATAGGCACTCGGTAATTCCTGCCTTGTTTCCTGGTTGTTTTTTGTCCTTTTCTTCGCAACTGAAATTGGAGACCGAATAATTTTCTTCTTCATTGGTGTCTTCTCGCACTTTTCAAAAACACTCTCTGGCTTGTTCTGCACTTGTCTAGACAGGTGATTCCGACGATGAACCATGTCACACCCCCGAGAAGTGCAAGGAGATATAGAAGGAACCAAAAGACGGAATGGTGTTCAACAACATGGACACTGCACGAGCCTATGTGGAGGACTACGAGGCCGATAACCGCTTTGGGCTAAAATGGATTTACAGTGATACTGCATGATTCCACATTACCTGTGCTGAATCCAAAACCAAGGACTATGCGTGGGTCCTCCGTGGTCGTGTTACAAGCAAGTTTGGACACGTTACCATGTCAAACTACACGGAAGGCCACAAGTGCGTCCCAAGCATCGGGCGAGGCTTTTCGAGGCAGAAAGAATGGGTGGCCCTGAAGATCTCCAAGGCTCTCTAGCGCAATCCCGCGGCATCCACGACTACCCTGCGTTAGGTTCTCCACGAAAGGAACGGTGTGAAAATCTCTAAAAGCACGCTCTACCGTGCCAAGACACGTGCCCAATAGAAATTGATGGGCAAGAAGAGTGAAATCTGGAGCCTCTTTCCCTTGTACATCAAAGAGGTATGTCACAATGTATGGTTCGTTTTCTTGTAGCATACTTGTAATGATTCTTTCCTTCTTTCTATACACACATGTCCACTTCCACCGTATAGCTAACACGCGTCAACCCAGGAACACATGCTGTGGCCCACAAGGACGAGAGTTGTGCCTTCCTGTGGACAGTCGTCGCTCCCGGTGCCACCAGAACCGGCTTTCGGCACACTCGCAGGACTGTGATAATGGATGCCACCTTCCTCAAGAATGGCCACAAGCAGGTCCTCTTGCTTGCTCAGTTTATTAATGCCAACGACCATGCAATCCCTATGGCCTGGGCTCTTGTACCAACAAGGATGAGAAGAAACGGGGCTTTTTCTACGCACAGCTTGCGCTTGCCTATCCCACTGCTGAACGTGCAAGATCATGCATAGTCACAGATAGGGAGAAGGGGTTGGAGAAGGCAGTGCAGAAATACCTCACCGGCGCTACTCACACCTTCCACGCCTGGCACATTGGGGAGAACATTTGCACCAGCTACAGGAAAAAAGGTTGCAAACTGGGCATGGAAGTGTGCCTATGCAATGAATGTGGAGCAGTGGGAGAAGGCCATGGCACACCTGCATCAAGTGAGTGCATCAGCTTATGCATACCTCTTTGCGTGGGAGTTGGATGATGGGGTAGCGGTCGAGGGGGTTGCCTCTCGAGAAGTGGACCCGCCTCTGCTGCCCTTTGGGCAAAGGAGGCCATCCCACGTCGAATGCTGCAGAGAGCTCGAACGCCCGCATCGCAGCTCACAGAAAACTATATCCATGCTACTGCTTTGTTTCAATCTACCCTTTCATTAAGTGATTTTTTTGTACCCGTCGCGTCCAGGCAGCAGAGGCAAGAACCGCACTGGCACCAGCACAGCATGACCGGCTTCTCCACTGCCTTGCAATGGCTTGGGAGTGCACCGTCATAGAGGAGGGGCCCAACACAGCCATGGTTTCTGGGCCGAAAAATAATCCGTGACAGGTGGATCTTGTTGACAGGTCTTGCAGCAGTGGCTGGTGGAAGGAGTTCGGCCTGCCATGTCAACATCCATGTGCTTTTTTTGTCAATAAATGCATAAATACTGAGAACCTGGCAGACCCAAGGCTTACATGCATGGCGTTTCGTCATGCATACATCAACCCCATCCCTTCTCTGGTTGTTAGTAGAATTCAGCCAGTCGAACCTGTCTGGCTACACCAGGGACGTCATCGTGGCAAGGGCCACCCACGCAAGTGCAAGGAAGGACCGGGAGACATGGCAGAAGAAGAACTTCATTTGTCCTCGCTCTGGGAAAAAGGGCCACACAAAGACCCAGTGTAACAAACCTCTTGCTCTGAGTCCTACACAGGCCACAACACAGTATGATGGTGGTCTTGTTGCAGCTGCACAACAACCTGCAACAACGCTGGAGGTATGTGCCACTGCCTCCATGGGTGGGGATCCACCACTGGCTGAGAACGATGGTGGTGACATGGAGTACGACCCCAAGACGTTGCCTCGGGATGACACATCTGATGAGGATGATGGTTTTGAAAGTGATGACTGTGGTATGTAATCCCCTCCTGTTGGTGATTTTGGTGAGAGGCTGAAGCATGATGAGCACACTCAACAGTTGGATGAGGAGGAGATGAAGTGAAAGGAGATGTACGAAGAAGATCCATACAAGGCAGTGTGAGGTGAGTATGCATGCATGCACGGATGGTTTGTCTTCATTTATTCCTTTTCCATTATTTCAATTGTTGTACTTCCCTTGGCTGAAAGAACTCACACTTGGTTTTCTAATTGTGCAGGATGAAATATGCTGGACAGTGGATTTTGAGCACACCCTTGATTTAGTACCTTAGACTCCAAGAGAAAACGGGGGTTTTCGGGTTAGGCAAAGGGTCAGGGTTGGGCTGAATGGGACAAGTTTGTCGAGTGTGGAGAAGTAGGGCCGTGGTGTATTCATTCCTGGAAGCATACATGGCGGCCAAAATCATGACAGTGAGACAAACGTATTCTACGACGCTGAACATTGTCAGTCATGGAAGCAGCTGTGTCCTGTGTGTGACATCGTTTATGTCCTCCAAGGGTTGAGTCGAAAACTGTTTGAGGAGATCATGTTTCCCACATTCATTGTCTGCAATCATTAGTCATGTGTGTTTGATTCAACATCCTTTACAAGATATTCCTGTCTGAATTACCTCTTCTCACATTAATCACAGAGGACAATTCATTGCACAGAGCAAGAGGTAATTTTCTACCATGTTGTGTGAAGCTTGTGTGCAACAAGAACAAATTTCCAATGAGCAAGACATGCACTGCACATCTCTTCAAACTAAACTTCACTTCACTACAAAGGAGTAAAGAAATAAATGCAGATATTAGTATGAACATACAATCACAAAATGTTGTAGTCTCTGTTAGTACTATCTGAGGGGTTTACATGATCGCACAACAATACAGGCGTAATCCAATTTAGAATGTCGTGTACACATTCATTCACAATGTTTGCTTTAAGTAGAGCTTACAAGAAAGGCTCCTCAGCATGCAAGGTTATCTAGAATACATGTGAAGCAGAGCTGTTTGGTAAGCCTCTAATGCAAGGCCTATGCTCTGCATGTCATCGTACTGTGTGTAAAGTAACAGACATTGTGGTCATAAGTAACAAATTTGAACAGCACATCTGTCCTAAGGTCAAACTATCGCGGCTAATACATTGAACATCATTTTGTAAACATTCAACATTGAATGCACGTAGTTTAGTGCATCTTGCAAAGACAAATAATCATAATGGTTAGGGTAGTTCGTTGATTTCGTGTGAAGAAAAATTGAACTCAAATGAACAGCGAATAGACTTCAACAACACCGATTACATTGTCATAGTGGCTACCTCCACAGCCATATGTCATGTAGTGTCACATCCGCGAACAGGGAATTGGCAACATCGAGACCCATGGCTCCCAATTTGGAGGAAAGTACATCGGGCGAGCATGGGGTGCCCGCATGTCCAAATTCTAGCACATGGTGTATGGGTCGACGGGTGTGTTTGGATTGATCATTTTCCCATGCACAATTTATCTTAACCCACTCGGCCACCGCAGTGTCGTGGTCCATCGGGGGGGGAGTGTCACGGTTCCCCAAGGACCATGCAATGGCTCTGGACAACCAGACCAGTGCTGCAACGGTGGCAGCGAACGCGCATCTCAAACATGGGACATGTCGATAGATGGTTTGCAAATTCATTGCCAGTACGTGAGGGAGGAGGAAATTGATTACAGTAAAAACCGTTATGTTTTCATAGTATACTTACAGATTTGACAGTGCAAACAAGACAGCTATAGCCCACACCGCTTCGTGGATTTGAATAGAATCACTCGACATTTGGACTCGTCATGTAAGGCCGAATGCACACCCAAGGATGAGGGTGCATTCACGAATACCATGTGGAGCCTCTGCCCAGACCGAGGCATTTTACATTCGGCGGAAAGTGTCTAGGATAGGGTTCTGTTCCGATGAACATCATCATGTACACCCTACACATTGAGTGTATTAGGCTTGTATTCTGCGTTTTTTGACAGTGCAACCTCAAGTGCGTTATGTACCAGACGTACATGAGTCCCTAATATTTCCAAGTGGGCATTCTTGTTATTACACAAACAACCCACCACACGGCGACACCCTGGTTTTCACCCCAAAGGCCGAGGGCAATTCGACCAACTGTCCTCGCCCTCCAATGAACCTTCCCGAACTTTCTGGCAACTTTCACCTCTCTCGTAAATCCACGATAGAAGTGACATGACCTTTTGGTCGACTTGTCAAAGCATCGAGATATGGTTGGATATACAAAGATGCACCACTTATCTTCGCCGTCGATTCTTGAAGCCCCCCATATTCTTAGTAGACCTTATCGATTTTGACCACTCACGACGCGACTCCACATGCATCACCCGACAATTGACCCAACGACCCCGACAATACCTCATTCGTAACTCAATGCTTGTATAAAGATGCTCGATCATTACGACACTTGTCATCAAAGCACACTTACCGCTTATTACAAATTGCTCAAGTGTCCCAAACTCTTAATTCTGTTTTGCCTCGCAGTTTTTGCCTATTCTATTGTGATTTGTGACGTTTCTGTCGACTTGTACAGTTTACTGTGACCACTCGGCTGTGTCCATACTCGTGCAGATCCCTGATGCCGACCCAGGTGGTACCGGTGCGTCATCTGGTGGTGGACTACCAGCTTGGAGCTAACCGACGACCGTTCCAGAGCTCTGGATGCTACCCGGGACTTCCTGCAATTTTTCTGCAGCACGCAGGACTTTATCGGTGGACTGGCCGGGGGCCCGATTTGCATGTTTTGCATTGTGTGTCCACAGTTTGATGCCGGATGCATGCATGTGACCAGCCGTAGCGTCCGGCTTGTGATTTTGCACGTCTAGGTTCAGACGGCGTAGCGTTCTGACATGTGTGCGCAGAGTTACGGCCAAAACAGTGGTTTTGGGCCGGTTTTAGGACAGATCTTGCACTGCCGCGTGCGACACCCGCCGTGCGCCGCGGCAGGTACTTATGCCATGGACCTGTCATTTGTCATTTCTCTCTGCAAATGCTATTGAAGCATTCAGACACTTTGCCTTGTGTCCCCTAGNGATGCCGGATGCATGCATGTGACCAGTCGTAGCGTCCGGCTTGTGATTTTGCACGTCTAGGTTCAGACGGCGTAGCGTTCTGACATGTGTGCGCAGAGTTACGGCCAAAACAGTGGTTTTGGGCCGGTTTTAGGACAGATCTTGCACTGCCGCGTGCGACACCCGCCGTGCGCCGCGGCAGGTACTTATGCCATGGACCTGTCATTTGTCATTTCTCTCTGCAAATGCTATTGAATCATTCAGACACTTTGCCTTGTGTCCGCTAGCCAAACTCTTGCCGTTGCCTGCATGACCTATGACTGTCGTCACCGTCTGATTAGGCACTGACGCCTGGTCAACGGGAGTGTTGCTAGGAAGCTTCTTTGCATCTTCTCATGGTATCAGAGCAGTGAGTCAGTTCTCACTAAGCTGCGCAGCAGAGACGCAGCAGAGCAGTAGCAGTGAGAGTCACCACTGCAGCAGATCTACTGGGGCCTGTGGAAGACAGCCGGTCGCCGTCGACGCAGCCCACACCCGTCACGTGAGACCGTAGCGGCGGCGATGTCACCGTGCCAGCAGCAGCATAGCAGCAGAGCAGCAGCAGCAGCAGCGCCGTAGCAGCAGCTACAGCACCGTGTGGTGGCTGCAGTGAGTGCAGCCGCCGTCTGCAGCCGCAGCGGCGGCCGCGGCAGCAGCAACGAGCAGCGGCAGCGGCGGCTGCAGCGGAGCAGCAGCAGCAACAGCGACGCAGCAGCAGCAGCGGCAGCCGCGGCGGCAGCAGCAGAGCAGCAGCAGCTGTAGCAATAGTAGCACAGCAGTAGTAGCAACGGCAGCGCGTGGCGGCGGCAGCGAGCAGCAGCCGCAGCGCGCAGCAGTAGCAGCGGCATTGCGCAGCCGCTGCTGCCACTGTTGCGCACGTAGCCACGCAACTGCTGCTGCAGCTGATAGCACCGTTGTAACAGCAGCTGAGCGGAAGCTGCTACGCAGCCTCCGCGCACCTTCCGTGCAGCCGCCGCAGAGCGGCTGCACGCTCACGCAGAACCGCACGAGAGGGAAAAAAAGGGGGAGTTGAGCCGACGTCAGCATTTTTGCCTGTTGATGTCATCAGGTCGTGCTGACGTCAGCAACCACCTGCTGATGTCAGCACCATACTTAGCCAAATTTTTGGTCGGACAATAAAAAATTGCCAGCGTCTCAAGTCCTCGAGAAACGTTGAGGCTTTTGAAATCCGACAAACTTGATCTGTCGACCCATACAGAGAGGCGACATGGACTCGTCGGACAACAAGGAGAAGGCGACAGGTGATCCCTCCTCCTCTTCTGGGGTCCTGAGCCCACGCTCGCAGGCCATTGAGGACCTGCGGAGCTAGCAGGTTGAGATGCGTCGCCTATAGCAGGAGCAGACTGATGCCATCCGTACGCTGACTGAGCTTCTGCGTGGCCAGTCCACAGTCCCACGGCAGGTTTCCGAGGGAGCTGCCGGCGTCGCGATCTCTACACAGTAGTTGGCTCAGGCACCCGTTACAGGAGCTTGACCTGACCCACCACCTCCTGTTCTCCTGGATGATGAGCCATTCATGCCAGGCATGCCAGATGACTCTCCGGATCATGAGATTCGAGTTCTTTAGGAGTGCCTCCGTCAGCTGCAGACAGCACCAGATCTCTTCGGATCGCTACGGTGCGATCATCACCTGACTATCCCGGTGATTATCCCCTTCCAGGAGTCTTCCCCGTCTCTCGTCCACCTCGGCCTGCGGTTGCTCTCCCGACAGAGCGGCAACCCAAGGACTTTGAGACACCACCTCCACGGTACATCACTGAGGATGGCTTTGACTGCTGGGAGATCCTTTTTCAGGTCTGGGCTACTTCAGAGGGCGTGTGGCCCTACTACCACAGCCCGTATCAGCCTACAGACCTAGCACATGTGCTGACAACAGCCAGGGCGATGCGCGGACTCCTCTACGCCATGCCACGTGAGACCGTCGTCGACTTCCGCCCCTTCCTTGGAGAGCCTTGCACAAGCACGGGCGCCGACCCACGCGGGGGTTGGGATCTGGCCTTATCCCTGCTGGCTGCAGAGACGCACGCCACCCGTGCAGCACACATTCGTGCCTTTCACTCTCTCCGTCAGGGGCCTACAGAGCCTGCAGCTGATTACTGGCAACGCGCCATGCACATCTACACATGCCTTGGGACCTCCGGAGGCACACAGCTGTGGGCGCTCCATACGATGATGCTCGGAGTTCGCCTTGAGTATACTGACATCTTCACATGGTACAGCGACGCTGTCCTCAAGCCCTTTTCAGCCACTCTGCAGCTTCTCCCTTGGGCGCATAAGCTCTTCCTCCAGGTGACTTCAGCCCGTGAGGCAGCCGTGGCCCATCAGGAGACTTCCTTTGCTGCAGCAGTCGTCGCATCACCACCATCATCACTCCTACAGTTTCCTTCTTCGACCTCCATCACGTCCTCATCTTCCTCCTCCTCTTCGGCCCCGCCCACACCCACTCAGACACAGGGTGTTGCAGTAGCAGCTCAAGGGAAGAAGAAGAAGGGGAAGCGGGGACCAGGCCAGCAGCAGTCAAAGCAGCAGTCGCCCTCCAGTGGTAGTAGTGGATGTTTCGTTCACTGCTAAAATTCTGGAGGCGCCCATCGCTACACCGAGTGCCAGCAGCCGCTCGACTGGGCGCCGATTACTCGTGGGCTCCAGGCTGCACACACCCTCCATTCTACGTCCAGCATGTCATCCTCATGTCGTGTGGCGGCCACGACTGCAGCTGTTCCTACTTCTCCACCGGCGAGGAGCAGCGATCCGGACCCACGCGACCGCACCATTGCCGAGCTTTGACACCTTCTGGCGCTCCGCTTTCAGGGAGGTGCGTGTGTGTTGTCACAGCCGAGTGATTCACAGACTGTCGTTCTGTCTGTTCATGTGGCTCGGGATGACTTGTGTGGGGGGGCACAGTCGGCATGTGATAATGATGGACCTGACTGTACAGATTGGATTCATGAGTCTCACCTTTGTGCCCTTTTTCGTTTCTCTCCACCTGTTGCCTAGCGTTCGTCTGAGGCCTAGTGTTCCATTGCCCGTTGTACAGTGACGTCCTCCAGTCGTGATTCAGGTGGCACTTGGATCATCGATTCAGGTGCCACTCATCACATGACGTGTCGTTGTAGTGACTTCGTTGTTCTCGGCCCTGTTGCGTCTGTTCGTTTCGTCCGCACAGGCTCTGGTCTGTCCTTGCTAGTCCAAGGTGTTGGGGTCGTGCGTTTCGATGGTCTGTCTGGCCCCTTGTATCTCTCCGAGGTGCTGTTTGTGCCTGACCTTGAGCTCAGTTTGCTTTCTGTACGTGCTTGCACACTGATGGGACTCTCTGTGGAGCACACTGCCGAGTCCGC
>SZWC01011716.1:45961-61017 GCA_023375785.1 Penium margaritaceum
CTGCTGCTCTGCTGCGTCTCTGCTGCGCAGCTCGGTGAGATCTGTCTCACAGCTCTGATACCATGAGAAACTGCTAGGAAGCTTCCTAGCCTTGCTGCTGCTGACGTGGCGACACTGTCCAGTCAGCTGACGCACTAGCAAGCAGGCAGGTGCAAGAAACAGCAAGGATCAGGCTAGGGAGACGCGCAAAGTCTCATAAGCTTCAATAGCTTAGTAAATGCAGAGAGAAATGACAACTGACAGGTCCAGGGCATAAATACCTGCCGCGGCGCACGGCGGGTGTCGCACGCGGCAGTCCAAGAGCTGTCCTAAAACCGGCCCAAAACCACTGTTTTGGCCGTAACTCTGCGCACACATGTCAGAATCCTACGCCGTCTGAACCTAGACGTGCAGAATCAAAAGACGCACGCAACGAATGGTCACATGCATGCATCCATCGACTGACAGCGAGTATATAATGCAAAAACATGCAAATGGGCCTCATGCCCAGTCCGCCGAAAGGCGCCTGCAAGACGTAGAAGGCACAGCAAGGAGTCCCGGTGACATCTGGGGCTCTGGAACAGTGGTCGGTCAGCTCCCGACGGGTGGTCCGCCGCCTGTCGTCGCGCCGGTGTCACCAGGGCCGCCTGCCTCAGGGATCTGCACGAGTATGGACACGGCCGAGTGGTCACAGTAAACTGTACAGGAACGGCACAAAGCACAACACCGTCGTGTCCATACTCGAAAGCGAACCGATGGTGGTGTCCAACGTCGAAACCGACATGCATGTGGTGTCCATTTTCAGAAACGACACGACAGCGGTGCCCATGGTTTTTGTTGTGTGAGACAAAAACGAAAATCATGTCTACTGTATCCACTATTCACTCAAAGTATTCAGTTTTCATGGTCTTGCATGTCGTAAACGAACCTCGCATGTTACCATCCTAGCTTCGCAACCTCTGCTTTGTTTTGTCCTTGCCATGCATGTGGACCGATATCATTGCGCTGTAGCCGACGTTTGCGCGTTGCACAGAAAGAAGGCTTCACTTGCCGTCGCCAATGAATGCACGCCAAATGAACGCGGCCATAGCGAATTACATATTGCCCACAGTAGCATTTGCCGACGCGGTGCGCACCATCAACGGATATCGGTGGCATATGCTGTCATCCACTCAGGGTCACACGAACATGTTCAACTAGTAAACCTGGTTTTGTTACCGGTTCGCACTATGAACGGGTACTAACGTGTGTATTTTAGGTGCTTCTCCATCAGTACAATGCAAGTAGTTTACTCCAACTGTCAAACTTGGATTAACACGTTGGATCGACATGGACAACGACGTCCGTCTAAATGGCCCGGCACATCATGGATGGGGTACTCTCGTAGAGGGCCCCCGGGCGGCACGTCGGGCATGGGTCGCATTGAAGGAGCGGTGGGACCACAACGTAGCATGCAAGAGTGAGCTGGGACATGAAGAACCATCATGGGCTCGAGCTCCTGTGACTCCGGAGCACATGGCTTGGAACATGGGAGTGCCCATGCCGAGTAGCAGGTCGCCCAACTGTCCCGAGCCATGGCAGCCGTGGACATGGACTGAACCACCGAGTCCATAGTGGGAATTCGATGATGAAAGTATGGGCATCCGAGTTTCATTGCATTGACATTTCTGGGCATGCGAGTATTATCTCAGTGATAAGTATGGGCATCCCAGTTTTATTGCATTGACAATTCTGGGTATGCGAGTATTATCTCAGTGACAAGTATGGGCTTCCGTGGTTTATTGCATTGACAATCCTGGGTATGCGAGTATTACCTCAGTGACAACTATGGACTTCCGAGGTTTAGACATCAATTTCTGGCATTAGGTATGACTGCAGCCTTGGGAAGCACGTGGTAGCTGTGCATGATGGGAGGTAAACAGCGACTCGGGAAACCGGTAGAATGTGAAACTTGACAGGCTGTCAAAGTCAGATGCAAATGCGCTGAAACACAGGGACGCGTTTGAGGATAACCAATGTGCAATTCATTAAACTTCGAGGATCCTTCCATCAACGGACTAAGATGACGCAATGGGCTCTATCATATGCAACGCGTTTCTACGAGCCAAAGAGTTGCATTAACGTATGTAAGACCCCCATGAGGAAGGCGTCGGAGACCTAACAAACCATGTCAAATTCTTTCCATGTTACGCGTACGACCGCCGACGACAGTCGTTTCTGCGTGGTTGCTGAAAACTATGACAAATGAGTTAAAACCATGAAACATATGTCAAGCGTGCCCACGACTGACACTAACCGGCGGCACAAATGTCATATTGTTTTCAAGTATGGGCATCGTTGTTACATCGATTCCGACTATGGACACCGCATGCGTGTTGGTTTCGACTTTGGACACCACCGTCGGTTCGCTTTCGACTATGGGCACCGCGGATCTATCGACCGAAACGATAGACATATGAGAACTCCGTCCTTTTGCCATTTCCAAAATGTCCCATTTTATCCCGACAATGACCACCATCACCGCCGAAGGAACATCACGGCTGTTTTTTAACAACATCGTACGGCTACACGGTGTAACGAGAACCATCACGAGCGACAAGGATAGTCGATTCACTAGCTGTTTTGGCGCGAACTGACGAGTCGCTACGGCAGCCAAATCCAACTTTCAATGGCATTTCATCCTCAAACTGACAACCAAAGCGAGCGGACCAATCAGACACTCAAACAACGTTTTTTTAACGTTATGCGAACCCCATGGGCGGACTGGGCACAAAACTCTTGACCGCCGAAATCACACATGATTCGGCAGTCTCCACCGCAACGGATAAAACTCTGTTTGAATTGGTGTATGGCAAACTTCTCGCCACACCTGCTGGACTACAAAGTCAAAACAACATTCGCGCGGTTGACGTCCAACGCCGAGACTTCTCCACAATCTAGGAGGAAACACGGCAGACGCTCGCAAAGATGCAGGAGGTGATGAAATGCGCAACAGACCGACATCGCATCGAAAACGTTTTTGTCACCGACGGCAAAGTCCTTCTCAGCTCGACCAACATCACACTCCGCGGAGCTTGCTATTTGAAGCTCAAATCCCGATGGTTGGGACCGTTTGCAATTGAGCGCATGCAAATCCCAGTGGTTGCGTGACTCAAACTCCTCGACACTACGCAAGTTCATGTGGTGTTCCATATCAGCAGACTCAAGCACTACCGATACCCTAGAGGGAACTTCTCCAGAAGGGATGTCCCTCCCCCTCCTCTCATGCAAGTGGACGAGGACACGGAATATGTCATGAAGGACATCCTCGGTGTAGCGGGAGGGCCGGTTCGGCCATCCCTCCTCGCTGAAGCGAGGGGTGGTTGCGCACCACCCCTCGCGTCAGCGAGGGCTGGCCGGCGGCCAGCATTTCGCTGGCCGCCGGCCAGCTCGCTGCCGGCCGGCTGGACGGCCGGCGGCTGGCGGCCGGCGGCCGGCCAAGTGACCGGCCGGCCACCGGCCGGCCAGCCGCCAGCCGCCGATCGCGGCCTCAGCCCGATTGGTGGCTGAGAGGCCACGAGGGCCTCGAGGGCGAGGCCTCGTGGTCTCATGCCCTCGCCCTCCTTGCAAAAGAAGCAAGCGAGGACGAGGGATAGGGGGAGCGAGGGTGAGGTAGAGAGAGCTGGCGCGAAACCGCCAGCGTGCCTCACACGCAACGATTTCGCACCAAAACGACAAAGCATAAATCGAAGTTTGCTTACGATGAACTTCCACATAAAATAAACGGAATAACTCGTGCGAACACAGGAGTTTGAGGTAAAAACCCCCGGTTTGGGTCCCAAAACTAGGGGTTTGGTTAAAAACGGAAATGGGCCTCCGATGACTCGAAATATTTAAGTCTCCCTGCTCTGGGTCGTTGATGACGATTGCCCCTCAGTCCTGCGAAGGGGGTAAATCCCTGACGCGGACTAGGAACGCCATTCTGCGAACTCCGACGACGACTTTAGAGCAGGAGCTGGAGACTCGACACGTTACAGTGGTTCTCAGAGCCAGACGACCCTCGCGACTAAGGGTTTGACGGAAACGGCGGCTACGTCACATATAAAACGCCGCCGGCAGTTGCAAGCAGTAGCAGAAACGCCAGAAGGGACTACGGCATCTTCAATCCATGGATTGAAGCGCCGTAAAGTGCATTAGAGAGCATGAAAAAAGCTCTACTTGGTGGAGACTCTTCTTTCTAGCCTCTCTTCACTTCCAGAGGGCTAGAAGGATTTTTGTGGGACGGGGTGGGGAGTTCCCACCCTAAAAAACCACAAAATCCTCCCCATTGTCAAGGCTCCTTCAAAATCCCTTCATCCAAAAACTGGGACAGCGCCCCTGCCCAAGCTTAAAGACTCTCACGGCCTGAGAGCACCCTAAAAACAAGGAGGGTGACACCTTGAAGATTTCTGGCGGCTCGCTAACGCCGCCGGCTCAAGGGAGACGTCGCCCAAGAACGCGAGAGGCGTCAAGGAGCGTGAAGAGAAGACCAAGGAAGACAAGAAGACAAGAGGAAGACAAGAAGGAGAAGAAAGAGTGGAAGGCTTGGTAGGAATTGCTAGAATTCTCCTTAGCACTCTTTGCTCTTGTTTTGTGAGTGGCACTCACATTCCTCATCATTCCATCGTCTTGTAAATTTCTGTTTTCCTAGGTACTAGTCATTGCTAATCGCCGTGAGTCACGGCTTAGGAAGACTAGTTTCAAAACCCACGACCTTGTGCCGACGTGGCGGCCTAGGAACATAGAAAACAAATTAATAATTACCTCACCGATCGTGAGAGGAAGGGGTTTGTGGGAGGCGATTCCTCCTTAACGTTGTGGGGTGATTCTCACAACGGTCTTCACGCACTAGTTGCACGGGCAACGAGATGGCAAGTGCCGGACCGTCCAAGACCAACAAGGGCAAGGTGGTGACGGCCTCACCACGAGCTCTCGGCGGACTCCAAATTTTGGGAGCCACCGCCGTGAGCACGGTTGCCAACCCAAAGGCAACCGTACCGCCAAGGGCAACCGTACCACCGAAGGCAACCGACGCCAACCTCGGCGATACCGAGAAGCGTGCGGAGGCTGAAAAGGTGCTTAACGAGCACGTCGACGCGCACGTGGGCGACCCCCACGTGACGGACGACGCGATGGAGGAGGATCTCCCAGGGGGATACCCCGACGACGAGCACGACGCCGACGATGGCGAAGGCGACGAGGATCGCGACCATCGCCATCGTCGTGCGACGAACTCGAGCCGATTGCTCGAGAAGGGAAAGACACCCGCCGCATCGCCTGAAGCTGCCGACGGCAGCGAAACTGCCGAGAGCAGCAAGGGCGCTGAAAGCAGCCACACGGGAAGTTCCCGTGAGAACGAGCTGGACGACGTCGCCGCGAAGGCAATTCGCAATGACCGTCGTAGGCTCGCGGAGTTTGCTGCCGAGGCCGCAGGCCGACTCAAGATCACCAATGATGGTGGAGATACGGCACCACTTGGACGAATGGGGGCGGACCCTCCTTCCTACGATGCGGCCGAAATGGGGCAAGGCAGCGCCCACTCGAGCGTCGTCGCCGACGACAGTCTCCTCCAAAAGGTGAGACTCTTTGGAGGCGTGTATGCAAACCGTACCCTCTTGCAGTGGGTAAGGGTGCACGGGCAACGCGAGGCCCTGGAGGCTATTGTCGATGCTCTGACGACATCAGAGCTCAAGTTCGCGTTCGCAAACCTGCTAGCCCACGTCGGGCAGAGCATCATGGACCTTGACCGTGATCGCCAGCTGCAGCGCTTGGTCGCCCATGAGGCAAGCCGCCGATGCAACGACCTCGACAAGGCGTTTCAGAGCGTGACCCAGGTGCGGATGCAGCAGCAAGCGCAGCGTACCGCAGCTGCGGGTGCCACTACCGCTGGCAGCGACGACTTGCCTACCTCGACGACTTCAGGGTCGGTCATGAACACATCCTTCCTCCACAGTGTGGAGATCTTCCGGAAGGGCGTGAAGCTGACCGACTGGCTGAACCGCATGGAGCACGTCCTACGCATCCACAAGGTTCCACTCAGCCAGTGGGGTGACCTTGCCACGACGCGGCTTGAAGACAAACTCTTCAAGTATGTGGCCAAGGAGTGGATTGTGTAGCAACCGCACCTCGAGTGGCAGCCCATGCTGTGGGAGGCCTTCTGCGCGATCATGCGCAAGAAGTACACCCAACGTGAGGAGGTGGAGCGCGCCTTCCACAAGATCAAGGACTTCAGGCAGCTGGGCAGCTCGCTCAAATCCTACTTGAGCGATTTCGCTGCACTTGTGGAAGAAGCCGAAAGTTTCACCGAGGACGATGGGACTCAGACCTTCAAGTACTCAGAGTGCATGCTGCTGGAGTACTTGCGTGATGGTCTCGCCAGCGAGAAGCTGAAGGAAAGACCACCACGACAGCCACCAGCCAAGCTTGGACAAGCTGGAGGGAGTTCCGCGACTACATGTGCGAAGTGTATTTGGCAAACCCGAAGCACTACTCTGATGCACGGCCGAACGCACGTGCACAACAAGGCCGCGACATGCGCATGGACGCTGCAGGGGCTGATGGGTCAGCTACACAGCGAGGCAGGGCCAAGGGCAAGCAGCCTGCAAACCCTCCAGCCAAGAAGGCTGGTGGATACAAGGGCCCCAACAACAAGCACAACCGGGAGAATGACGAGCTGCAGGCGGCACGTGAGCGTCGCAACACATCCTTCCGCGAAGGGCTCTGCCACAACTGCATGTAGCCGGGCCACTTTAGGGCTCAGTACCTTCAGGCTGCTGGGGGTGGACAAGAGGCCGCGGCGTTAACTGCAGCAGTAGCACCTCGTGGGGATGGTGCAGCAGGAGGCTGCGGATAGGGCCGTGGGCAGGGTCGCGGTCGCGGCAATGGGCCCGGCCATGGTAACAGATAGGGCCGTGGGGCAGGTTTTCCCCACCCCTGAGTGACGTCAGTGGGGACCACTCAGGGGTAAAACTGGATCACGATTGTGAGTTCATGTTTTCAGATGAGGATGTTAAACAATTTGAGTTTTTGACGAGTTCAAATTTCTCTGTTGTCTTTTCTCCTCTTGTTGAACCGCATTCCACACTTGCTGACCGACATTGCCCACTAAACCTTGCATCTCCGGACAAGATGCATGATCGTACATGCTTAGTGGTAGCGAAACCGACCACTGTGCAAGAGTTGTGTGACACAGTGATTGAAGCAAACGCCCTCAAAGCAATGAGTTCAATCACGTTTGCAGTACCCTTAGTCGATGATTTCGACCCAGTCAAATTAAAGACTGGAAGGTGCTAGCCAAATTCACACGTGCCAACAAGATGTGGACTCGAGTAGGCGAATCATGGGAGTTGCGACGCCCGTCGTACAGATTCCGTGTTTATCACAAACTCGGCTTCCTGTCATCGAGTTTGTTCAGTCGGAAGAGTGGGGGCAACATGACGATGCTGTTCAAAGGACACCTAGCTGGTGCTCCCGTGAACGTACTTGCTGACACTGAAGGGGACGACTCTTTTGTTAGCCTTGGCTTTACCCAACAGGTTGGCTTGAGGTACGAGCCATCGAACGGCGCAGTTATTGTCGGTGACAACCGTACGGTACCCGTGATCGGTACTTGTAAAGCAAACATTTGTATTCAAGGGTACACACAGAGTGTCACGTTGAAGGTACTCAACCTTCTTGACCCGTTGCACGTGGTGCTAGGCGACCCTTGGCTCCGTGACAACAAGGCACTAATGTGCTTTGAATCAAAGCGTTTGATCCTTCAAAAAGAACGCCACTTTACGTTGATTCCGAGTACAGAATTATCACCGACCCGACTCAAAGTCCATGCCAGCGTGTCTGCAATGCAGGTCAAGAGACGTATTCGACAAGGTTGTCGATACTTCTTGGCTCAGCTGCAGAAAGCTGAGAACGACGTGACGGAAGACACGCCACAAGAGATCAGATCTCTATTGGCGGAGTTCTCGGATGTATTCCAAGACCCACCGGCTGGGCTTCCACCAGAAAGACACATGGGTCACACGATTCCGCTACAAGCGGAGGTGACTCCTCCGTTTAGACCCATGTATCGCTTTAGTCCAGCAGAAAGGCGAGAGGCCAAACGCCAAATCCAGTAGCTCGCCGTACGGTGCGCCGATCCTTTTTGTGAACAAGAAGGACTGTGGTTTACGCATGTGCGTGGATTACCGGGCGTTGAACAAGCTGACGGTGAAAAATCAATTCCCCTTACCGCGGATTGAGGACCTTTTTGACCAACTCCAAGGCGCAAAGCTATTTTCGTCCTTGGATTTGTCTCAAGGGTACCATCAAATCCGCATCACGGAAGATGATGTGCCCAAAACCGCGTTTCGAATGCACATGGGACACTATCAGTTTCGAGTGTTATGCTTCGGGCTTACGAATGCCCCGGCAACCTTCCAAGGAGAAATGAATGGAACGTTCGCCAAGCAACTCGGACAATTTGTCTTGGTTTACCTGGACGACATCCTGGTTTTCTCCAAACCAATGGATGAGCACATAGAACATCTGCGCAAAGTTCTTGCAATCCTTCGGGAACAGAAGTTCTATGCGAAAGTGAGCAAGTGCAAGTTTGCACAAGATGAACTCGAATATCTTGGACACATCGTCGGTAAGGACGGCATCCGTGTCGACCCACGAAAGGTCCAAGCCGTTGTGGACTGGCCACGTCCCAAGAATGTTGGGCAGATACGGTCTTTCCTCGGCCTTGCAAACTACTTTCGACGGCTTATGCAAGGGTATTCGACCCTGGTAGCACCACGAACCAGGCTCACGTGAAAGGACTTGCGTTGGGAATGGACACCTGATTGCGAGAACCCTTTTCTCAAGGTCAAAGAGCTCCTATCCACGGCGCCCGTCCTAGCTCTTCCGGATCCATCGCAACCGTGGGAGGTTCGATGTGATGCGTTGGTAGTAGGACTCGGAGCCGTCCTCATGCAGAACGGTCACCCAATTGCGTACGAGAGCCGGAAGCTCATTCCCGCGGAAACGCGGTACACGACTGGGGATCAAGAGCTCCTTGCGGTAGTACACGCTTTCAAGATGTGGCGTTGCTACCTCGAGGGTGCTGAAGGGGGTGTGACGGTCGTGACCGACCATAATCCATTNGATGTGATGCGTCGGTAGTAGGACTCGGAGCCGTCCTCATGCAGAACGGTCACCCAGTTGCGTATGAGAGCCGGAAGCTCATTCCCGCGGAAACGCGGTACACGACTGGGGATCAAGAGCTCCTTGCGGTAGTACACGCTTTCAAGATGTGGCGTTGCTACCTCGAGGGTGCTGAAGGGGGTGTGACGGTCGTGACCGACCATAATCGATAGGTGTTTTTCCAAACGCAACGGAACCTGTCAAGACGACAGGCGCGTTGGAGCGAATACTTGAGTCGATTCTCGTTCATATGAGAATATCGGCCAGGACGCATCAATGTGGCCGATCCACTAAGCCGACAGCCTGTGGAAACTAAAGCAACCACCGAGGTCAGTGGGTGTTTTTATGGCCATGGCAACAGCAACCGTACAACCACCAGATCGCCCTGCACTTCTGCGGCAACCACCACGAGAGATTATCCATTATAACGGTGTTGTAAACAGGACCCGGATGGAATACTGTGTGGATTCTTGGTTTCAAGACTCTCAAAATCTGGACAAGTACAGCTTGGTGGAGGCCGCAGGAATCTTCTGGCACGGAGAACAAGTTGTTGTGCCAAACTCGGGAGACCTTCGAGCAAAGGTTATCTCCCAGTTCCACGACCCGCCGGTCGCAGGTCATGTGGGACCCCGAAAAACCGGACAGGCACTCTCGGACCACTATTGGTGGCCAGGATGGAGTGTTGATGTCCGTAAGTATTCCATGACATGCGATCGATGTCTTTGGAATAAGACTAGTAACAAGAAGCCTGCTAGACTCCTCCAATAGCTTCCCATTCCTGGGACTCCATAGGAGTGCGTCAGCATGGACTTCATTACTGGTCTTCCGGACACGGCCCGTGGCCATGATGCAATACTAGTGGTTGTGGATCTTTTGACGAAGATGGCACACTTCATTCCTACAACTACTGACGTGAATGCAGAGGAGACCGCTCGTCTCTTCTTTGAGGGTGTCGTAAAGTATCACGGCTTGCCATTGCGCATTATCTCCGATCGAGATCGAAAACTTGCTAGTCAATTTTGGCAAAAGATGCACGAATACTTCGGCAGTGAGTCGCAAATGTCGACAGCATTTCACCCTCAAAATGACGGACAAACAAAGCGCATGAATCGCACTCTGGAGCAGATGCTCCGCATGTACGTGGACCCTGCCATGCATGATTGGGACGAATTCCTAGCACCGGCAGAGTTTGCAGTGAACAACTCGGTGAACGAGTCCACACAGTTCACACCGTTCGTGTTGAACAGTGGTCGGTATCCAGCGGTACCCTCTTCATTGGTGAAGAGTGGGAGTACAGGAGGGTAGGTTCCTTCCGCTCAAGCCTTTGCCGAGCGCATCGACTCCTTGTTACAGGAGGCGAAGGGTCACCTTCAAGGAGTTCGGCAGCAACAAAAGGCATATGCCGACAAAGGTCGCCGGGAGGTCTCGTTTGACATCGGTGACAAAGTGCTGCTTAGCACTAAAAACCTTGGGCTGAAGTCGCCAGGGGCAAGAAAAGCTCTACCGAAGTGGATTGGGTCGTTTCCCATTGTGGCACGCATCGGGCCAGTGGCATACCGATTGCTACCTCCGCCGAGTATGAAGATACATGACATGTTTCATGTGAGCCTGCTAGCTCCATCCACGACACAAAGAACCGTTCAGCCACCGCCAGCGGTCGACGGCCAATACGAGGTCCTTCGCCTACTCCAGCACCGAGAGCCTACTCTTCGGTCGCGCGTTGTCAGGGAGTACCTTGTTCATTGGGCCGGTTGTGGACATGAACATAATTCATGCGAGCCCGAATCTCGGTTGCCCACAGGGGTGGTCAACGAGTACTGGAGCGAGCTTGCAGCTCGCACAGATCGACGTGTGGCAGGAGGTACCACCTGAACGCGGAAAAAGTGAACAACATTCCCACTGGGCAACATTCAAGGACAGCGACCATAGGAGGTTGGGGACGCCCAACATGGTTGTCGCGCGGACGCTCCAGCCTAAAGGGGGGAGGCCGCTAGCCGTGCTGACTGACAAGCTGCAGCTTAGTTCTAAGTACCATGCACGTGTTCATGTCTAGCTGGTGATTGAAATCGTTAATTCTCTTTCACAATGTTGATGACTCACTGACTGAAAATCCTACTTGTTGTTCATGAACCGGGACGGTTCATAATGAGTGGGGAGGAATGTAGCGGGAGGGCCGGTTCGACCCTCCCTCCTCGCTGAAGCGAGGGGTGGTTGCGCACCACCCCTTGCGTCAGCGAGGGCTGGCCGGCGGCCAGCACTTCGCTGGTCGCCGGCCAGCTCGCTGCCGGCCGGCTGGACGGCCGGCGGCTGGCCAAGTGACCGGCCGGCCAGCCGCCAGCCGCCGATCGCGGCCTCAGCCCAATCGGCGGCTGAGAGGCCACGAGGGCCTCGAGGGCGAGGCCTCGTGGCCTCGTGGCCTCGCCCCCCCTCGCCCTCATTGCAAAACAAGCAAGCAAGGACGAGGGATAGGGGGAGCGAGGGTGAGGTAGAGAGAGCTGGCGCGAAATCGCCAGCGTGCCTCGCACACGACGATTTCGCGCCAGAACGACAAAACATAAATCGAAGTTCGTTTACGACAAACTTTGACATAAAATAAACAGAATAACTCGTGCGAACACACGAGTTCGAGGAAAAAACCCCCGGTTTGGGTCCCAAAACTAGGGATTTGGTTAAAAACGGAAATGGGCCTCCGGAGACTCGAAATGCTTGAGTCTCCCTGCTCTGGGTCGTTGATGACGATTGCCCCTCAGTCCTGCGAAGGGGGTAAACCCCTGGCGCGGACTGAGAACGCCATTCTGTGAACTCCGACGACGACTTCAGAGCAGGAGCCGGAGACTCGACACGTTACACTCGGCCATCGACGACGTAGCAAAACAACATAATATCTTGTCAAGTGGCATGGCTACAACTGTTGTGCTTTGTGCCGTTCCTGTACAGTTTACTGTGACCACTCGGCCGTGTCCATACTCGTGCAGATCCCTGAGGCAGGCGGCCCTGGTGACACCGGCGCGACGACAGGCGGCGGACTACCCGCCTGGAGCTGACCGACCACTGTTCCAGAGCCCCAGATGTCACCGGGACTCCTTGCTGTGCCTTCTACGTCTTGCAGGCGCCTTTCGGCGGACTGGGCATGAGGCCCATTTGCATGTTTTTGCATTGTATACTCGCTGTCAGTCAATGGATGCATGCATGTGACCAGTCGCTGCGTCCGTCTTTTGATTCTGCACGTCTAGGTTCAGACGGCGTAGGATTCTGACATGTGTGCGCAGAGTTACGGCCAAAACAGTGGTTTTGGGCCGGTTTTAGGACAGCTCTTGGACTGCCGCGTGCGACACCCGCCGTGCGCCGCGGCAGGTATTTATGCCCTGGACCTGTCAGTTGTCATTTCTCTCTGCATATGCTATATTGAAGCATTCTGACACTNCGTTGTGTGTACGACCTGTGACTGTCGTCACCGTCTGACTAGGCACTGACGCCCGGTCAGCGGCCGTGTTGCTAGGAAGCTTCTACGCACTTTCTCATGGTATCAGAGCAGTGAGACAGTTCTCACTGAGCTGCGCAGCAGAGACGCAGCAGAGCAGCAGCAGTGAGAGTCACCGCTGCAGCAGATCTTCTGGGACCTGTTGGAGACGGCCGTTCGCCGTCCGCGTACTCCACCCACCATGTGAGATCGCAGCTGCTGAGGCAGCAGCAGCAGCGCGTACCGCCACGCAGAGGTGTGTGGCGGCTGCGGTGCGTGTAGCCGCCATTCCCCCCCCCACAGCCGCAGCAGCAGAGCAGCAGCAGCAGAGGCGGCGGCGGCAGCCGCGCAGCAGCAGCGCAGCAGCAGCGGCCGCCACAGCAGCATGGCAGCAGCGGCGGCAGCAGCAGCGCAGCAGCGGCGTCGGCAGCAGCAGCGCAGCAGTGGCAGCAGCAGCAGCGCGCGGCGGCGGCAGCCGCGCAGCAGCAGCGCAGCAGCAGCGGCCGCCACAGCAGCATGGCAGCAGCGGCGGCAGCAGCAGCGCAGCAGCGGCGTCGGCAGCAGCAGCGCAGCAGCGGCAGTGGCACAGCAGCAGCAGCGGCAGGCGCGGCGGCAGCAGCAGCACAGCAGTGGCAGCAGCAGCAGCGCGCGGCGGCGGCAGCCAGTAGTAGCGCGCGGCGGCGGCAGCCAGCAGCAGCTGCAGCGCGTAGCAGTAGCGCCGCGCGCAGCAGCAGCCGCCGCGCGCAGCAGCAGCAGCAGCAGCAGCGCAGCCGCCGCTGCCATCGCTGCACACGCAGCAACGCAGCTGCTGCTGCAGCTGACAGCACAGCTGCAGCAGCAGCTGGGCGGAAGCTGCTGCGCAGCTTCCGCGGTGCTGCCGCACGCCACCGCGCAGCGGCAGAACCGTGACAAGAAAAAAAANGGGGGCACACAGCTGTGGGCGCTTCGGACGATCATGCTCGGAGTTCGCCTGGAGTACACCGACATATTCACACGGTACAGCGACGCTGCTCTCGAGCCTTTCTCAGCCACCCTGCAGCTGCTCCCGTGGGCCCATCAGCTTTTCCTCCAGGTGACGTCGGCCCGCGAGGCAGCAGTGGCACATCAGGAGACTTCCCTCGCTGCAGTAGTCCTCGCCTCACCACCATCTTCCCTCCTGCAGTCACCCTCACCTTCCTCCATGACGACCTCATCTTCCTCCTCCTCTTTGACCCCGTCTACACCCACGCAGACGCAGGGCGTTGCAGCAGCTGCCCAGGGGAAGAAGAAGAATAAGAAGCGCGGATCGGGTCAGCAGCAGTCGTCATCCAGTGGTAGCAGTGGCCGTTCCGTGCACTGCTACAACTGTGGAGGTGCCCATCGCTACACCGAGTGCCAGCAGCCGCTCGACTGGGAGCGCATCACTCGCGGACTTCAGGCTGCCCATGCTGCTCGCACCGCGTCCGGCACGTCGACCGCACACTCCTNCCCGAGAAACGCAGACGGTTTTGAAATCCGGCAAACTTGACCTGTCGTCCCATAGTGAGCGGCGACATGAGTTCGCCCGACGACAAGGACAAGGGACCAGGTGATCCCTCCTCCTCTTCTCCTCCTCTTCTTCAGGGGTATTGAGCCCTCGCTTGCAGGCCATTGAGGACCTGCGCAGCCAGCAGGAGGAGATGCGTCGTCTGCAGCGAGAGCAGACTGACGCGATCCACACGCTGACTGAGCTCCTGCGCGCTCAGTCCACGGCTCCTCCGCGGATTTCTGAGGGAGCTGCCGGCGTTGCGGCCTCCACCCAGCACTCGGCTCAGGTGCCCGTGACAGGTGCCCCGCCTGCTTCACCTCCTGGTGTGGTTTCCCCACCACCTGCGGACCTCCTTGATGACGAGCCATTCATGCCAGGCTTCGAGGATGACTCCCAGGAGCGGGAGATTCGTCTTCTACAGGAGCGCCTCCGTCAGCTGCAGACGGGTATCCGACCTCCACCCGTGTCCCCGATACGACCGTCACCTGACTTCCCCAGTGATCACCCCCTTCCAGGAGTTTTTCCCGTCACTCGCCCTCCTCAGCCTGCGGCTGCTCTCCCCACGGAGCGGCAGCCAAAGGACTTTGAGGCACCACCTCCACGGTACATCAGCGAGGATGGATTTGACTGCTGGGAGATCCTGTTTCAGGTGTGGGCCACTTCTGAGGGAGTGTGGCCTTACTACCACAGCCCATACCAGTCTACAGATCCAGCACAGGTGCTGACAGCAGCCCGGGCCATGCGAGGGCTTCTCTACGCCATGCCACGCGAGACTGTCGTTGACTTCCGTCCCTTCCTCGGCGAGGCTGGCACAGGCACCGGAGCTGATCCTCGTGGAGGCTGGGATCTGGCGTTGTCCCTACTGGCCGCAGAGACGCACGCCACGCGTGCGTCACACATTCGTGCTTTCCACTCTCTCCGTCAGGGACC
>SZWC01011717.1:2640-22945 GCA_023375785.1 Penium margaritaceum
CGTTCAACCCCCCCCCCCCCCCCCCCCCTTGCTTATCTCAAGAGTGAGTTGAGCTTGTCACATGGGAATGCAACACAAACTCGAAAAAATGAATTCAATTCATGACAATGAAGAAGATTTTCTCACCTGCACATCACAGTCAAGTTTTTTCCGACTTGTGCATTCCATATTCTTTAAGAGTTCGTCCCATTTGGGTTCTAAAGACTTGTCGACGTACAGACAGTGAAAGCTACAGAGCTTCCATCAAGAGTGAGGACGTTGGGGTGGAACTTAAGACTTCCGAAAGAACTTTGGGGCTTGGAGCTAATGCTCTCTACTGTGCTTTGGAAATTGCCATATCCTTCTCAAGTGTGGGTGGAATTGAAAGACAACTTCCTAGCACTGCTGTCGCGGTGGCGTGGCATTGCAAGCCAGCCAGCTAACTCACTAGCACACACAGGTGGAGGTGAGAACAACAAGGGGTTGGCTAGGAACACAAACACAAGTGTGAGAAGTGGCAAATGTTGAATTGTGCAGAGAGAGATATCAACTGAGGCCTGGACAACCTAAAGAGTGTCACGGCCCTAGTGAATGTACACACACGCGACGCACAGGGGCGCTATTTTCTAGTAGGACAAAACAGTGGCAAAAACACACTTTTGGCCATACCGTAGTGCCACATACATTCGACTAAAGTAATTATTTTCCTCCGACCATTCAGGCACCTAAATAATCATGGTCTCGTGGACGAATCACTCCTAAAACTGCCAAAATCTGTTTTCTCTACATACAGGTTCAGCTTTCGCGAAGACTGCAGGGAGAACGTGAAATATCCACGTTCCGCGTATAGTGCTGCGATGGTGCGGAAGTCATGTGGACGTGGCAGCCTGCAAAACGCGAATCGAGGTGCGAGACCCCGTGCGGAGCGAGCTGCAAGATGGAGCTCCGCCCTCGCTTTTCGCAATTCGGAGATTTGAAAACCGAAGTTCTAAGGATAGACCAAGGACATGAACAGTCATTTTGACCAAAACCAGACAGGAATAAAACCCAGGGGCTTTGGACGAAACAGATCCAAAATAAGAAGGCTGAAAATTATTGTTGAAGATAAGAGTCACTTAATTCAGTTCAAAAAAATTGTCGAATGTAAGGGGCTGTACAGTAACTCCCTGTAGACACGTCAGAACGACGAGTCGTTTGAACCAGAACGACCGCATTGACAAGATCTGCGCCTTGATAGGCTGCACGCCTATGTGCTATCCCACGACACGAATCTAAAAACATACGAGAGTCTTGTGGACGCCTGTCGCTGCGGGCCGCCGGTCTTCTGCCACCGTCGCCAGTCTCAAGGATCTGCACGTGAATGGACATGAGCCGAGGGGTCACCGTAAGCCGTGTACGACACACACAACAACACTCCCCCATGACCAAATGGCAAAACACGTCCATGCACATGCAGACACAAACGCTGTACAGAGCAGGAAACGTGCAACCGCTACAGGCAGCAAGCAGAGCACACGCAAGGTGGCACATGAGGAATCAACTTGCAACAAGGATGGTGTAGAGTCCCATGGAATGAGTGGCCGCATGAAACTTCAAACAACCCAGAGCCTTGGTCAGAAAATCCGCGCACTGCCTGTCAGTCCCCACGTGGATGACTCGGATCTCACCACGATCAACCAGATCACGCACGAAGTGGTGCTTGACATTGATGTGCTTTGTGCGTGCATGGAACACACCTGAGTTCTTGGCGATGGCCTCCGCGCTCATGTTGTCAAATTGGAGAACCACGGGGGGAATGGACTGACGCAGTTCATGCAATAGACGGACGAGCCACACACACTCCGCTGCACCGGCGCCTAGAGCAACATACTCTGCCTCAGCAGTGTTGCGTGCAATGCAGCCTTGCTTCCCACTGCGCTAGGACAGTGCATTGCCTCCAATGAGAAAGATGTAGCCAGTGCGGCTCTTGCCATCTGGACTCCACGCCCAGTCATTGTCTGTGTACCCATCGAGCACAACGGACACCTGCTCCCCAAAGCACAGGCCGAAGCGTGCGGTAGACAGGATGTAGCGCAAACACTGGACAGCAGCCTCCAGTGTTCGCTGACGTGGAGCCTACGAGAACTCGGCGAGCAAGTTGACAGTGAAGGCAATGTCGGGTCGTGTTGTGGTGGCCAAGTACATGAGCGAGCCGATGACTCGCAGGTACAGGGTCACATCGACTGGCTCCCCCAGGTTAGCTGGGTCATCCACCTCCAGGGCGGCCTGCCCCTCAGGGGTCATGGGCGTGAAGGCCGTGCGGACGGCAGCAAGGAGGTCGGCAAAGCGCTCCCCCACAGTCTCTGCGTAGCGTTCCCAATGGACTCAGAGTGTGCGGCGGACACGATCGCGCACGATCTCCATCCCCAGAAAAACAGAGACCTCACCAAGATCTTTCATCTTGTAGGCTGAGGTGAGAATGGCCTTGGTAGCGTTCACTGCTCCCAGGTCGGGCGAGGTGATCAAAAGATCGTCCACGTAGACGAGGATAGCAGCGAGCGGTGCTGAGGACTGTGAGAGAAACAGGGAAGGGTCAGCATCATTCTGAACGTACCCAGCTCGTCTCAGCGTGCTGGTGATCTCCTAATTCTAGGAGCGAGGTGACTATTTCAAGCCGTACAAGGCCTTTTGCAGCCGGTACACGCGACTGGTACCATCCTCAAAGCCAGGTGGTTGGACCATGAAAATCTCCTCCTCAAGGTCCTCGTTCAGGAATGCGTTGTTGACATCCATCTGATGGAGTTCCTAGTCGTGCTGTGCCACCTGGCTCAGCAGCGTGAGCGTGGTCGTCATCCGGCCAACAGGAGCAAAGGTCTCGGTGTAATCCACACGAGGGACCTAAGAGAAGCCCTTTGCTGTCAGGCGTGCTTTGTAGCGCTCCATAGTGCTGTCTAGTTTTTGCTTCTTGCGGAGAACCCACTTGGCCTTGATGGCCTTGCGGTTCTTCGGCAAGTCCACCAGCTCAAAGACGCCGTGCTCTCGGATGGCATTGAGCTCAGCCTGGCAGGCGGTGCGCCACTGCTCAGTGTCGGGGGCTGACAAGGCCTCAGGTAGGCTGGTGGGATCGGGAAAGAGCACTGGTGCACTGGTTGTAGACAGGGCATACGCTGCAGAGGGAGGGTCGACCGTCACCATGGACTCAGCGACGTCACAAGCAAGGCCGCGCTCATGAGCAAGTAGTGCTATACAGCTAGAGTGGACCTCAGTAAGGCCGTGAGCACTCAGGCCGAGGGCCTTCGTGCCCGGGTCACCGCTGACGACGCTGCGTGTGGGGCGTGGGCGGAGACGTCCGCCGGGTGCGCGTGTGTAGGGGTACAATGGGGCAGGAGTAGTGTGCGCTGCTAACTCACATGCCGGTATGGACTGCACGGCAGGCGCGCCACTTGAGGCTGGTGTGGCCTCAATAGTTGAGGACAGGCCCATGGCAGACGCAGGCATGTCCGCGGTCGGAGACAGGGATGGCTCAAAGCCAGACACAGACGCGGACGTAGGATCCGACAGAGCCTCAGACGCGGAAGTAGGCGCGGGATCAGGCAGAGCCTCAGGCGCGGAAGCAGACTCGGACGCAGACTCGGACATGGGTGAGAGCGGAGAGTCCTGGGCACAGGAACGAGCCGCAGATGGGGCGGGGCTGGAGGTGCCGGTGGGCACAACCTCTCGGGACAGCCTCTGGGGTGTCGGCGACAGAGAGACCGTACTGGACGGGGACACTGTGCCAACGGTGCCAGGAGCCTCCCCCACACCACGGGGTCCGGCACACCCAGGGGCATGAGCAACACGCAGGGCGTGGATGCGGGCAAGGTCGTAAAAGGTGAGATGCTCGAAGAAGAGAGCGTCACAAGACTCCACGATGCGGCGTCGCTCAGCATCCCAGAACTGCCAGGCGTTCGACCACTGGGCGACGCCAACGAAGGCACAGATGCGGTCCCGTGGAGAGAGCTTGCTCCCCTGTTGCTCCGGTGTGAACCAACCGCAGGCAAGGGAGCCCCAGACACGGGCCAGGCGCAGATCCGCGCGACGCTCGTACCATAGCTCGAAGGGCGTGCGGTGACCTGGAAGGGGGCCGTGGGGAATGCGGTTCCAGACCCAGGTCATGTACGCCATGCCCTTGAAGGCAAAAGCCACAGGCATGGCGCTGTCGGCGTGCATGGCGTGGACCGCATCCTCCATGGTGCGGTTCCAGCACTCTGAGACACCGTTCTGCTGGGGGGTGGCGGGAGCGGAGAGGTTGTGGAAGACACCAAGTCATTGAGGTACTCGCCGCTGCGGTCCGAACGAAAGGTCTGAAGGCGGTGGGGAGACTGGCGCTCGGCCATGACCAGACAGACGCAGATTGCGATGGCAGCATCGCTATTCTGACGTAGACTGTAGACCTAGCGCATACGCGTGCAGTAATCAGCCAACGTGAGGACGTAGCGACCGCGATCCTCCTGAAAATCGACAGGGAGCGGACCCATGAGGTCGGAGTGGACAAGCTCCAAGGGCCGACGAGCCCTGGAGACAGACGCAGGATAGGTGGACCGGTGCATTTTACCTTCAGCACAGGCCAGGCAGTCGGTCGTAGGCGGCGCCTCGAAGGACGCCACATCAAGATCGAGAGCAGGCTGAGTTTGGATCAGCTTGATGACAGTCCCCATGTGCACCCGACAGAGGTGTCGATGTAGGAGACGGTGATGATCAGGGGATAGAGCACCAGCGACGAAAACACGGGCAGTGGGAGACGGAGGCAAAGGGGGGGCACTCGTAGAGGACCCAGAGATGTGATACAAATCATCGGCGACCGTCCCACTGAGGACGGTCTCCTTAGTGTTGCGCACAAAGATGCGAGCATCAACAGTTGTGTGCGTGACACCCAGGCCCATCTTGGTGCAAGCACGGACAGACTGCAGGCTGAGTTCCAGCTCAGGGACAAAGAGGACATCGGAGATGTATATGGGACCAGCGGGCCTGGTGAACTGCACAACCCCAACACCCTGGACAGGGACCTCATGGCCAGCTGCAGTACGAACAAAGCAAACACCGCCAACAGGATGCAAGACGACGAAGGCGTCATGTCGACACGTCATGTGATGGGTGGCACCAGAGTCAACAACCCAGGTGGCATCAGTGACACGTTTACAAGGGGCAATGTGGCACTCGACGACGGAATAAGGCGTGGCAGCAGGACGCTCGGCGGGGGACACGACAAGGCGACCAGCGGAGCGCACATGAGAAGCATGCAGGCAATACATATCATCAGGTCCGTCACGCGCACACGACTGGGCATGGGGACCACCACAGGCATCATCACACAATGACACAGACAGTCCATAGGTCGTGGGACCCCTTGACTCAATCAACTCACTCGTACCTCCCTCAGAGGAGCGCACGGCGAGAAGCTGGTATAGCTTGGCGATCGCCCTGTCGCGTTCGGCGAGCGCTTGGTCGCGAGAATCCGCGGAGGAGCCTGTAGTGGCGGCGGACTCCTCTGGGACGGCTGCGGTAGTGGCAGCTGAGCGGGTGGTCACACTGGACGTCTGGCGCATGCGCGCCTCGTGTGCCTGCTGAAGCCCACGAGTAACCTTGGCCCAGTCCAAAGACCGGCCTGTGAGGCGTGTGCAGTTGGGGTAGCGATGGTCATCCCCGCAATTGAAGCACGCGAGCCGGCGGCCCATCGTACTGCCGGAGCCGTTGCTGCCACTCCTATTGCCGCTGCCGCCGCCGCTGCCGCTGGTCCCGCTGCTACTGTTGCGGCTGGCACTGCTGGCGCTGGTGCCGTTGCTGGTCGCACCGTTGGAACCACCACCTGACGATTTGCTGCCCTTCTTCCCCTGAGCTGGAGCTGCTGTTACTATAGTTGGCGAGGAGGAGGATGCAGCGGCAATTGCAGCTGAAGCGGTGCTACGGCGAGTGCGGTTCATGGCATCCATGCCGGCGACCTCCAGGAAGTGAAGGGTGGCCCAGCGCAACAGGGTCCCGTCGCTTGCCATGTCGCAAAGCAGAGTTTGGTCAAAGTTGCAGAAGATACGCGCGTAGTCGGGGTGGATGCCATAGAGGATGATCTGTAGGACGGAGTACTGTGCAAGGGCATCGTCTCCCAGCTCCTTGTACAACTAGATCGCCCGGCGCCAGTAGTCAGCTGCGGACTCCTGAGCAGTCTTACAGAGGGAGTTGAAGTCGGCAAGGCGCTGGGATGTCAGGGCCAAGGTGGCTCCCTAAAAAAGAGTAACAGCTAGTGCCCACGCCTCCAAGGGTCAGCTCCCGAGCCGGTCAGCGGATCGCCAAGGAACCGACTGAAGTCTTTGGTGAATTCTGGGGCGGCTTTCATCAGACCGGAGGCGGCACGGACCGCCATCTGCATCTAGGCGAGATCAGATGCCTGGTATGGGGTGAGATAGTAAGCGAGGACTCCCTCGCTCATGGCCCACATGCGAAAGCATGGCTCCCAAGACTTGAAGTCGCTCCCAGTCCGGAAGACGGGCGGGTCCGACTCAAACCACTTGGGCGGCTTTCCGTCGGCAGAGCGACGGTTGAAGTTACTGCGGGACCGGGCAAGGAGGAGGCAACCCCCTTGCCCAGGCGGGCCCGCAGAGCGAACTCCTCAAAGCTCAGAGGGCGGCGAGATGAGCTCAGGCCGGCGTCGGCGCTGGAGCTTGTGCCCTGGAGGGCGGCATTGGTCTCACGCACTCTGCGGCGTGCCTCCAGGCGGATGAGGCGTGCTTGCAACAGTTCCTCCTCACCCTCCTCGCCAGAGTCGGAGAGGGTCTCCGCAGTCTCATCTGCATTGCTGCCGCGAGCGCGGTAGTCCTCGATCGGGTCTGCAGACGGGCGCTGCTACTACTGCTTGGCCTGCTGTTGATGAGGCAGTAAGCCCCTGATCAGGTCATGCAACTCAGCGACCTGCTTCGTCAAAGTGTTGCGGCTCTCTGCCTATAGGTCAGCCAGTGCGCGTACTTGGTGCGCCAATGTCGTTGGGCACGTCGGCCGCTGCTGTTGCTGTTGTTGCCGCGGCTGCTACTGTCGCTGCTGCTGTTGCTGTTGGTGCTGCTGTTGCAGTGGCTGCTGCTGTTGTTGCTGCTGCTGCTACTGCTGCTGCTGTTGTTGCTACTGCCACTGTGGTGATGATGGCGGCAGCCAACATTGGCCGCTGACGGTGATGCCCTCGGCAGCTGTGTCGGTAGCGGCGTTGGAGGGGGTAAGCTTTGGCATGGCGGCCGGTTCCCCCCCATCCTGTTTTTTTTTATTGTTGTTACGGAACACCTGACCGCGGAACCTCACCTCCGCGGAACCCCTCCGCTGACCCCCTCCGTGGAACCCCTCCACGGACCCCCTCCGCAGTACACTTCACCGTGGAAGTTCACCGCGGACTGCCGCGGATCGGCTCGGGCTGGACGCGGTCGCGTCGGCGCGGAACGATGCGGAGTGCCGCGAGCAGCCACCGTGGTCGCGACAATGCGGAACACGTCGGGGTGTCGCAAACTGCCGGGGCACCTCCGTCGGCGTGTATCGCGACCACCGTAGGGCTGCCGCGATTGTCGACCGCGGAATCACCGCGGAACTACTTTGGACTCGTGACGACGGAACCACCGTGGAGCATTGCTGGCGTGTTCCAGAACCACTGCGGAGTTGTTGCGGTGGAACGCCGTGAATTTGTGGAACACCACGGATCTGTCACCACGGAGTGATGGATTTGGAACGCCGCGTGCGATCGCGGTGGTTCCGCGGCGCTATCGGTGGGTTCCGTTGCGGTCGCGGAGCTGCCGCGTCCGCTATGGTGACCTCGTCACCGTGGAGCATGGTGGAGCACCGCGGAGTGACTGCTGCTACCGCAGAACGGCCGTCATGGAGTTGTAAGAAAACGCCACGGAGTTCTTAAAAGAACGGTTGGAACAGTGGGGGGTCCTCCCAGGACCTTTCGCCGAAGCAGGGGGCGCTCCTGTTGTTGCTATTCAAGGCAACGGCTGTGGTCGCTCACTGCTACTATAGTTGCTGCGCCCCTGCTGCGCTGTTGTACGAGCACTGGCTCGCGGCTCTGATACCATGAAAGACAGCTTCCTAGCATTGCTATCGCTGGCGTGGCAGGACAAGCCAGCGAGCTAACTCACTAGCACACACAGGTGGAGGTGAGAACAACAAGGGGTTGGCGAGGGACACAAACACAAGTGTCAGAAGCTGCAAATGTTGAATTGTACAGAGAGAGATAACAACTGAGGCCTGGACAAACTAAATAGTGTCACGGCCCTAGTGAATGCACACACACGTGGCGCACAAGGGCGCTCTTTTCTAGCAGGACAAAACAGTGGAAAAAACACAGTTTTGGCCATAACTCCCTCTAGACACGTCTGAACGACGAGCCGTTTGAACCAAAACGACTGCATCGACAAGATCTGCGCCTTGATAGGCTGCACGCCTATGTGCTGTCCCACGTCACAAATATAAAAACATACGAGAGTCTTCTGGACGCCCGTCGCTGCCGGCTTCCGGTCTTCTGCCACCGTCGCCAGTCTCAGGGATCTGCACGTGAATGGACATGAGCTGAGGGGTCACCGTAAGCCGTGCATTACACACACAACAACAAGAATGGAATCGAATCATTGACCAAGAGGAGTAAGCAAACCATAAGTGCGGAAAGCAGTGAGTGCTTTGTCATTTCCCCCATGGTGCTCCATCATTTAGTGTGTTGCCGCAAATGCATCCGATGGCCTTAGCATCTTGTTCCGTCCAATCATGGTTGGTAGAATTTTCTTAATGATCAAGACCTGGATATTGGGTGGTCTGTGCCAGTGCTGTAGAAGACTCCATGCTAATTGGCCACATGTTGCCTCTGACAGGTTGTGTTTTCTCTCTGAGGTTGAAACCCAGGTACATTGTGGTTTGCAATTGTTGTTATGTCAATCTTGGTGACTTCTGGACCTGACGCCACTCACATTCATGGAGGCTACAGTGGTCGATGACTACTTTGATGATCTGAGCTTCATCTTGCACATCTCTATGTGCACCCATGAATTTTCTTGGTGGCAAGTTCCCGAAGGCCACTTTCTCGGTAACATCACTTCTACTCTTTGTCAGCTTAGTTTTGCAAAGCTTGTTCTTCTGTTTCTGCTGCTGCTTTTAGTTTGTCATTTGGACACCCGAGTGACACGTACTGTCGTCAGGATCTGCCCAGTTGCTATTTGGTGGCTGGTAGATATCTTCTTGGTCTTTCCATTGGCCGGCTGTTGCGCAGTTTGCACGTATGCTGGCTTGACCGAAGGTGGAGGGCATATCCCTCGCTCCCATTCCTTGTGCAAACATACTTCTACGTTTCAAAGCATATCTTTTTCTCTCCACCTTTCAGAGCACTGTCTGCCACGTGTTCTATGCAGCGTGCCCTCTCATGCAAAACATTGCTTGGGGGGTTTCTCTATTCCCTCATGGTATTGAAGTAGTTTCATGAAAAAAACAAATGGTCACCATGACCTTTCCTTGTGCGAGTGCACTGGTCAAGAATCAACCCGTTACATGTCTCTACCAATTGAGATCACGGAGATCACGCGTCCCTTCACAAGACTATGCAGAAAATGATGCTCAACAACAAAGTGTTTCACGCTTGCGTGAAACACACCAGAATTCTCAGCAATGGCAAGAACACTCTGGTTGTCAGAACGTAGAATGGCGCAAGGCACATACTGATGCAATTCATGTAGTAAACATTGTATTCACGCCACCTCAACAACAAACACAACATACTGAGCCCCAATGCAACATACTAAGCCTTGAAGGAGCTACGTGCAATGTAAACCTGCTTGACGCTCTGCCACAACACAGAGGTGCCAACCAATAGGAACACATAGCTTGTCCACCTGCACCCATCACGACTCCAAACCTAGTCGCTATTGTAGTCATCAACAACGACCAAACGCTGTTGTCCAAACTAGAGTCCACGATACGGTGTGGGAAAAACATACCGTACCACTTGAACAGTCGCGTGGACGGTTCTCACTCGAGGATACGGCAAGAACTGTGAAATGAGGTTGATAGAAAAGGCGATATCAGGTCATGTGGTTGTGGTCAAGTTCATGAGAGATATAACAAGAAAAGTACAATGTCACGTCCACTATCTCCTCTAGCTATGCTGGATCATGCACCTTCAGGACGTGTTACCCGTCGGTTGTGATAGGAGTGGAGGCCGTGGGAACGACATCAAGGAGGTCAGCAAACCACTCCCACACACCATTGGTGTAACATGCCTCATGCAACAAGAGTGTCCATCGCTGACGATCACATACTATCTCCATTCCGAAGAACAGAGTTGTAGGAAAAAGGGTTCTTAATCCTGTAGGCATTTTCAGGGATTTCCTCCTTCATGACTTCCATTGAAGGAGACGTGATCGAGAGGTTATCCACACAAGCTAGGATGGAGATGAAGCTATGAGTTGTCTGTCTAAGAGGGACGGGTCGGCATCACTTTGTACGTAGCCATCACGTGTTAGTGTGCCTGTGATCTCTCGGTTCCATCATTGAGGTGACTACTTGAGGCTGTACAAGGCCTTGCGCAAGCATTAGACCTTATCACCGATTTCAATGCCAGGTGGTTGGACCATGTAGATGTCCTTCTCTAGAGTGCCATGGAGGAATGCATTCTTCACATCCATCGGGTGAAATTCCCAACAATGGTGAGCAACAACCTCAAACAAGGCACAAGCGGTGGTCATACGGCCAACGGGTATGAATGTGTCAGTGAAATCCACACCCCCAATGTGTGAGAACTCCTTGGCCGTCAAGCGTGCCTTGTAGCGATCTAGTGAGCCACCAAGCTTCACCTTCTTACAAAAGACCCTCTTGGTTTACATGGCCTTCCACCCAAGCGGGAGGACGACAAGCTTGTAGAAAACATGCTCACAAATGGCTCCCATCTCACCCTCACAGGAAGCATGCCACAGCTCTGCATCCTTAGTGAACAGTGTCTCATTCAGCGTTCCTGCATCAGGAGTTGTCGAGAGAGAGGGAGCTCCGGGTTGCCAAAATGCACACACCTGGACTGAGCCTAACCACGACAAGATCAGCTGCGACATTGAAGGTGAATGAGAGCTCAGAAGAGACCAAATTGTGGCCTGATGCACCTCAAATGGTCTGCCTTGACACTGAGGCCAAGGACCTTCGTGCCAAGCTCACCATTATGAACACTACGAGTCGGGCGTCTAGGCGCCAAATCAGCCGTCTGATGCGTCTTAGAGGCCAGTAGTCAAAGACGACTATTCAGTTTGCAAAAGTAGCCCAATGCTGATGTGCTTACCCCAGGTTCAAGACCAGGTGGCTAGGCTATAGTTACAAGGGCCGTAGACTCACGTGGAGAGGGAGAGGATGCACAAAAAATCATGGACAGGTGTGACTGGAGATACTGTCACAGGTGCGTGACCATGTGTGTCAGAGGAAATGGATAGAGGCACTAGAGCAGATGTGCTAGAGGGAACAAATGCTGACACGTGATCAGGTTTTCCGAGAAGGCCTGACACAGGCACAACATCAGGTGTGCCAGAGGAGACTGACGTTGGCACATGATCATGTGGGCAAAAGGGGACTGCCGCTGGCATGGGATAAGGTGTGCAAGAGGGGCCTGAAACTAGCACGAAATTAGGAGTGCTAGAGGGGACTGATACTGGCACATGATGGAGTGTGCTAGAGGGGACCGACGAGGCTACTGGACCAATAGCCACTATGACTGGATTGTCATCAACTGGGGACATGACCACAGGTGAGGATGCCCGAAAGGACCAATCCAAGACTAGACTCCCCCATTCGTCGGCAAGAAACACAAGTGATAACGTAGCTTGCGGCCAGTGACAGAATGTTGGACATGTCGCGGTAAGTGAGAGCCTCAAAGAAGAGACTGTTGCGAGACTTGACAATGTGATTGTGAACGGGGTCCAAGAAGTTCCAGGCCTTCAACCATAGGAAGGTCCAAAGGAAGGCATCCACGCGACTCCAAGGTGAAAACTCGGACCTCTGCTGGTCCACGATGTACCAGAAACATGCGAAAGAACCTTACATGTGAGCAAGACGGAGATCGGCAGAATGGCCGAACGACGTGACATGGTCCGGAAGAAGACCATGCAGCAGGCGGTTCTAGACCCGTATCATGTAGGAGAAACTCTCAAAGGAAAAGGACCTTGAAAGAACGCACCACCGCATGGCACGAAGTGCATCCTCCACGGTTCCAGTGCTCGGAAACATCGTTATGCTATGGCATAGCAGGGATTGAGAGTTTGTGATAAACATTGTGCTCAACAAAGAACGTGCCCATCTTGCCTAAGATTTTGTCACCATAACACAAGTGGAGCGTGTGAAGGGTGTGACAAGAGTGGCGCTCAGCCATCACCGGCCAGAGATGAACTCCAAGGTTAGCATTGCTCTTGTGAATTCACCCATCCCGGTGTATTTATCAAACGTGGTGAGAACATGTCGACCCCGATCTAAGAAGGACTCCACCGGGAGGGGACTGAGGAGAAATGAGAGGGCTAGCTCTAGCGGACATTGTGCCCGGGAACTAGAGTCCGAGTAAGTACAACGGTGCATCTTTTTTTGGGCATAGAAAATGCAATCGTTCCTAGGCAGGAACCAAAAGGAAGTGGCATGAAGACCAAGGGCTGTCTAATTCTGAACAATCTTGGACATAGTGTTCAAGCTCACATGACAGAGGTGGCAATACAACAAGCGCTGGTCTTTGGGAGTGAGCACACCAATCACGAGCACATGTGTAAAAGATAACAAGGAATGAGGCAGGGAGGGATGGTAGCAAGCAATTTGGTACAGGTCATCCACATCAGACGCATAGAGGACAAGATGAGTATCACAGGTGGAACTAGTGGTACACTCAACAAAATGCTTAAGATAGAGGCCCATCTGAGCGTAAGAACGAGAAGAAAGCACGCTGAGCTCTAGAGCAAGAATGTAGAGCACATCAGAGATGTACAAGAGGCCACACGGACCATGAATGCGTACTATTTCAATGCTGTGGACTAGCAGGGACTGATCAGACCCCGTGCGAATAGATCAAACATACCATGTAGGACCAAGGACAACAAAGTCGGCGCGACGACAAGTCATTTGGTGAATGGAAATGGAGTCAATGATCCAGGTATCACTTGTCTCACGACCCGAATTCAACACCGAGCAACGAGCCACAGAACACTCTGCAGCTACCGGGCGCTCAGCATGGCCAATGGACAACACGAAGACTTGTCCAACCAGTATGTATAGTCAGGCCTGAAGTCATCATAGGCAGTCGGCGGTCCCCCGCATGCAAAACAACGGGCCACAAACACAACAGGAAAAGCAGACTGCGGACCGCACGGCTGTGTCAATACACTTGTACCTCCTTGATTGCAGAGTGCCAGAAGGTGACATAGATCCGTGATAATGAGGTTGCACCAAAAGGCAACATCAACGTCACCATAGACGAGTGGAGGGTCAGATGCTGTTGTGGTTGCACGGTCGTTCTGGGTGGCGTCGGAGTCAGCCATCCACTTTGTTTAAGCGACTTGAAGGCCTTGTATGATCCGCGTCCAACAGAGGGGCTGTGCTCACTCTGTATAGCTACGTGTACCCGCATGGTTTGACTGCAACCACCAGACTACAGCCGACATTGCTGAAACTACTAGTACTAGCCCTTACCACCTTTCCCTTCTTCTCCTGCGCAATGCCAACCACGCCCTTAGACAAGGATAACAAAGAGGAGGGTGAGGAAGAGATGCTGAGGAGAAAAGGGGTCATCACTGAGGCGGTCGTAACAACAACCAGCAGACTTGCCCGATGGGCTTGGGTAGCCTCATGTGCTGCAGTCCGCTGCAAGTAGTACTGATGAGCCCAAGGGATCACCTCTAAGGATTTTGAGAGCTCGTCAAGAATCGCTTGGTTGAGGTAGGTGAACATTTTGATGAAATCCATTCGGGCTCTGACCACAGCTGGGAGTTGCAGACGGTACCGATGTGAGTGTAGATCCGCATCGATCACCGCCAATAGGTTGCTGCTGACTCAAACGGACCTTTTTGAAAGGAGACGAACTCCCAGAGATGCGTTGTCATCGTCACATGGGTCTCGGCTACCTGTAGGATCAGGTTCAAATCCCGGCCGTGGCAGTGCCCATACCAGGGGCTTCTAGGAATGGGCGGAAATGAACAAAGATGTCATGGGGCACTGTGTAGAGCAAGGCGCACATGGCTCTCATTGCAACCTGCGCCATTTGGGGATCGGCCATCTGATACTGGCTCACACAACATGGCCAGACGCCCTTTGCATGGACCCACACCTGGAAGAAGATCTCCCAACAGCGTCAAACCCAACATTTCTGGTTTAAAGTCCTTTGGTCGCTGCTCGGTGGGGAGGGCAACCTTGGGGGTATGCTCGAGCGCACGGGCAATCTGAAGCCCACCGAAGGATACGCCGGGAGAGCAGCATGTTGAGATGAAGGCGCAGGCAACCCTAGAATCCTACATGGGAGTGGTGTGCTGAACCAACTGGAGACGACTCATCCCCTCAATGGCCCCTCGCCGCAGGAGGCGAGAAACCTGGTGACTGGACACTCCAGGGCCTCATAACTGCTTCTACTGACCATCGCTGCTGTCATTGCTCTTGTCGTCTCGAGCCAACATCTACTGCTGTAGCCCTTGTTGCTATACATCCTACTACGGTGCTCCGGTTGCGGCTGGCGGAGGCTGTTGTATCCTCTCTAGCATAGTGAGAATCACCTCAAGGGTAGCCACCTGAGCCGCCAGCTTCTGTCGGATGTCCTCTTGTGCCTGGAAGAGGGAGCCAATGGCCTGGGAGCGAGGAGTAGATGTCTCAACCACGGAGCTAGAGCCGGAAGGAGCAGTAGGCCCATTATGCTTGTCTTCACCAGGCGCCATGTGGGCCGTTCAGTATGGACGATCAGATGGACAATCAGACTCTGTTTCTCAAGGGCCTGGGATGCGTACAAAAATTTGAAGTCCAAGTCAAGATTTTGACTAAGTCAGTGCTGACGTAATCACATACAATGATGACATCATTAGGAAGGTTGTTCAAATCAAGCAAAACTTGGAGTGATGATTTGGCAGAGTCTATTGTACCAAGTGGTTATGGTTTAGTGAAAACAAAATATAACTAAGGGTCATAATGTCACTTTTTTGTCAGAGCCCGAAATCCAGAAAAAGTCTTCATACGAGAGCATGTTTTGAAGTTTTGTATTCTACAAGGCACAAAACAATATGCGAGTTGATGCGATGGACAGGTTATCCTCGGGGCTTTCCAATAAGCCCTTACACATCTAAAACAGTGGAAACTTGGGGTTGTCACGGCCTCACACGTCTGTGGTGGTGGTAAGTGCCCCCACACCTACCACCAGCAGTGACTGAAACTTCCTAGAATATTCACAAACAGCAAAGGGACATCGCAGGCCCTAACTGCTGCTGGAAATGGTTGGAAGAACCTCTGCTGCATTCATGTTGATGGCCGGAATGATGCGGTTGTAGCTTTCTTTGCAAAGATGTCTGTGCTGTTGCAATCTGCTATGGTGTGTCACTATAGGTTGGCGGTCCTCCTAAGACCATGGCTGTAGCAATGAATCTCACAGCTGCTGCCCTTGCTGCATCTCTAGTACGTAGCTGAGCAAGTGATGCGTCGCTTCTCTGATACCATGAGAAGCTGCTAGGAAGATTCTTAACCTTGCTTCTGATGTGGCATCAATGTCCAGTCAGCTTGCGTACTAGCAAGCAAGCAGGTGCAAGAAACAACAAAGGTTGGGCTAGGGAGACATGTCAAGTCTCATAAGATCCATTGGCTCAGTGATGTAGAGAGAAATGACAACTGACAAGTACACAACACAAATGTATGCCACGGCGCACAGCTCTAGTGCTTCATGCTCATGATTGTGCATGTCGTAAATAGAGTTGGGTGATTACCCAAACCTGATTCTCACCGGTTTTCTTAGACTGTGACATGCTTGACATAACTTTCCAAATTAGTGGATGGGTGGTTTGAATCTCCCAAACTCAATGGTAGCAAGCTAGAGCAAGCTCGCCGCTTGCTCTTTCGCTATCCGCTAGTAGCATCTATGTACCTTATGACACGATCAGTATTGCTCACATTTCTATCACTCCCGTCAAGCAATCATGGCGTCTCTTCGCCTCATGTGCTGCTTGTGCTAGCCTATTGTCTCTATACAATCCAGTAGGATCTCCTACAATTAGAGAAGCTTCACAGGAGGAGGCCGTCGGATACCCCCGCCAATTCCAAACCTTGGTTGAGATTGTGGCCGTCACTCTTGGAGCCACACGTTGACCCACACTGTGCGGCATCATGTCTGCGTAGCTAAGGGATCAACCAGCTCTACTTATGCAATCTTCCACTCCTCTCTTATTGCTTCTGTCCTCCACTGTTTGTAGCAGTCTATAGCAAAGGCAGGCAGCTACGGCTACACATTTTGCTGACATTGACGTCGGCCCTGTCCGTTGCGTGACTAGCAACAGCCGGCTGTGGCAGCCAGCAGCTACGGCAGCAACAAATGCAACCAAGCAGCAGTAGGAGCAGCGGACTGCAGCAATTGGTGGTACCACAATGTAGCCACAGTGCCAATTGTGCAGCTGCCGCATCCTCTACTGGGGATCAGTAGCACTACCATCAGCAGCGGGACAGCCTAGCTACGCACCTGCAACCACAGCAGACGCCATCACTGGTGGGCCACAGCAACATCAACTGCTGTAGTGCCACATCAGCAAACACTTTCAGCATCAGCTGGCCACAGCTGCCACGCGCTGCAGCAGCACAAGAAGCAACAGCAATGCAGCCTTGGCAGATGAATGCAACAACTCAACAGCGTGTAGCAGCAGTAACAACGGTGGTAGGTGTAGCTCTCACTCTTTAGCCGTAGTAACAGCAACCGCTGCAATGCCGGAGCAGCAGCCACTTTGAGCTTCAGCTTGTCATAGCTACCGCATGTTGGAGGAGCAGTAGAAGCAGCAGCGGTGCGGCCTCGGCAGATGGCTACAACAGCTAAACAACGTGTAGTAGCAGCAACAATTGTGGCAGACGTTGCTGTCCCTCTTTAGCCGTGACAACAAGAATTGTGCACAACACTCAAAAGTAGCTCAGCAGCGTGCAGCAGCAACAACAAAGGTGGTAGGTACAGCTGGCCCTCTGTAATCAGAGCAGCAGTGCCACCTCGGTGGTGCAAGCAGCCGCGTTGGCGCACTTTGAAGTATATGGTGAGGCACCAGCCCGGGGGTACTACAAAGATCGTTCTACACGTCAATGCCACACCCGCAACTCTCATGCGGCCAAGGCCACCTCAACTTTGTCTTCTCGTGCTATGTAACGCCCGGTAAGTCCCTCTCATCCACACTCTTTTGGATGGGTCCAGCAGCATAATGCCTCTCAGACAGACGTGGATGTTATGAACTTCTGTGCATTGCTTCACCAGGACACAATTGACCTCACTTGCATGTTCATGCATGTTGCCTCTGTTGTCATAGATAATGTTTCCACAACTTCCATTGCATTTGCAGCCACAGCTCGCGCATCCCTTGCCCCCGCCTCCACGTCGGCAGGACGTGCTACCGAGGCTTACAGTGAGGCACCAGTTGTTGCTGGACTTGCTTCTTTAATAGCTGCAGAGCTTGGTACAAAGATAGCTACAGCCACATCCGCTGCTTCCTTTACAACATCCTCAATATCATCAGCTATCTCTTTACCTGCATTGGCCATCCACACCTCCACAACTTCGGTCGTCACATCAACTATGTCTACACCATGTGTTGCCACCAGCTTCGTCACAACGGCTATCTTCGTCGCGGCTGTCCTCACCACCATGGGCAACTCCCTTACCACTGGTGCCCTTGCCCTAGTGGTCCCAGTTGTATCCATAGCATCTCTTCTTTTTGCCACTGCATCTACCACTGTTCCTCCGCTTCTTGCCTTTCTCCATACCCACTGACCTCCTACCGTTGCATGGGGGTTCTTTTTGCATGCGCCTCTCTTGCTCCTGCTCTGCCTTTCCTCTCTCTATGGTGGCTTGCGTGTCTGTCCAGGGTTGGGTTTTCCTATAGTACACTTCCTACGTGCCTTGGGTACTCTTTGTTTTTCCATGCCCACTGGGATTGGAGAAACTCTGCCGGAAGATGTTTGGAAGGACCTCGCCGTTGTCACCATGCCTTGTGACAATGAGTCAGTTGTAAGGGACCTGTAGTGCCAGCTGAACCTTGCTCGCGAGGCTCAGCGGGAGGCTGAAGATTGCCTCAAGATCACAAATGATAGTCGCGCTACCTTTGTTGATGAGGTTTCTGCCATTGTGCTTTAGCACCTCCTTGCTGCGTCCGTCCCATATGCTACGGCTACTATTGGTACCAGTGGTAGTACCGCCTTTACACCATCTGTTGCTAGTACCACTACCCCCGCTGCTACTCCACATGCTGCCAACGCTACCGCTGTCTCTCGTCAGCATGACTTCTTCTCCCAGCCTCCTGTCCTGACCAGTGGACTTGCCTTCTCCTCCTAAGAGACTCGCTTCACAGCCTGGACTCAAGAGAACACTTGTGGGCGTACTCTTTTGCAGTGGTCCCACCTTTCATGCCTGTCGCTGACAAGTCCACTCACGCTGTCCGTGTCCTTATTGCTGCTACGATAGAGACCCGCTTCAACGATTTCAGTACCTACAATTCTCATTTTTCCGTTAAGTGTCTGGCTGACCCAGTCGGTGCATACATCATGCTGCTTTGTTGCACCACCATCACTGGTCAGGCGGCCCCAAGTGTGTTCATCATGCAGTTCAACACGCTCTTGATGTGTACGTATGAAATGGTTGACACGTATCTGGCATGCAATCTCAGAGTGCTTCATGTGCTTGGCGGGACTACGCCAGGTCAGCTGACGGCTGTGCACAATATGATCAACAGGTAGATTCCCGAGCTGTCCGACCTTCTCCGTGACTTAAAGGCTAATGAGCTGCAACACCTCACCTCTCAGCACATGCCTCCCGAGTCCCACCTGGTGTTGGTGCCCTCTGGGACTTTACCACTGAGAGGCTTGCTGCCTCCAACACAAACATCTTCACCGTACGGCAAAGGCCAGAGTTTCAGCTCTTCCTCTCTCTCTCTCTCATTCGTCTACCGTTGCTTCCTCCTCCACCTTCTCTTCAATCCTTGACCTCTACAGCCACAACCCTCGTCTCTTGAGGCAGTGGATGTGGACGGGGCCGTGGCCACCGTAAGGGGAAGGCCAAAGATATTGCACTGTATTTAGAAGCTGGTATAGTTGTGCACTGAAATTGTGGATCATCCAAGTATTCTGCTCGTAAGTGTCTCGTGCCCCCTGACAACCTATGCCTTGCACGTGCCATGCATGCTCACCAGGCGCGTACTTGTGGCTCCTCTTCTTTATTGTGCTAGCTCAAGCTCCATATCCAGCACTCGTCTCGGTCCACCAGCTCCTCCTATGCACATGCCTATTCCACCGCTGGCGTTTTCTCCGTTCCCTCCGCTCCTTCGTCGATCCCGTACCCCTAAGGATGGCCGCCATCCCATGGAGGGAACTTCTACATGGGACCACCTTCCCTAGCCTAGATTTCTTCCCCGTGGTATCCTCCCCCCTCGTCTGCTCTGTCCATCTACGACGATCGCCAGCTGGAGCAGTCTCTTCTCCAGCGCCTTCACCTTAGCAATAAGGGAGGTGAGAATGTGACTTCGTTGGCCAGATGTCTTACATGTCAGACCGACAATATTCTTCGTGGGGACCCCCCCGGTCATGTCCTTGGGTCACAGTCCGCGATTGTCCTATGGATCCAGCATTGACGGCATGTTGTTCTCCCTTGCCGTCTCATTGTTTGTGCCTCGTTTCCTCCCTCAGTTGTCACATATGCCACTTGTGGGGTCCTCCCTCATGTTCTTGTCCCCGGTAGCTTCTGGGACCTTGACTCCGGATCCACACAGTACATGACATTTGTCTATTCCACCTTCGTCTCATTGGGTCCCGCATGCTCCTTTCGCTTTGTGCCCACTGGGTCCGGCCAGTTGCTTCTCACCCAGTGCATTGACATTGTCCATTTTGTTGTCCCTAATGGTGTGGTGTTTTTTCCCGATGTTCCGTACGTGCCTTCCTTGGAGCTCAGCCTACTTTAGGTGACCTCCCTTGATGATCAGGGCATGGATTTCTCAGCCACTTAGGATGCTGGCACTGTGAGTCTTTGTCCCTCGGGTCACGTCATTTTGCGGGTCGTCAAGTGTGACAAGCTTCACCGTGTGACTCTCCTTGCCCCTCCTGCCTTGTCTATTGGGTCTTCTTTTGTTCATGTTGCCCCCCC